>JADRCD010208397.1:0-19004 GCA_019843815.1 Montemys delectorum | reverse complement strand
AGTGGTTCAGCTGTAGTACTTGACTGAGAATGAGGATTCTACTTGACCTTGCCCTGGGATAAGTCTCCCATTCTATAAGCTTCAATGCCCTACCCACAACACTGGAGGCAATTAGTCTGGATGGGTAACATTCTTTATGAAATTCCAAGCCAGGGTTTGGCTAAGATGTTGGAACATTGGTAAAGATCAGAGAGCCATGTCCAATTTTGTCTAGCTATTAGTAAATCATATCTTGGTGGGCACCTAGCACTCGAGTTCACAAGGATATATGTGGGTTACCTCTGAGATAGGAATGCTAAGAGACAATGCAGGAGACTGGCTTCCGTGAAGCTTTTGCCTCAAAACTGCTGTCACGCAGCATGTGTGGCAGTTCCCTCTCTTTTATTATTTTTCAGATGAAGCTCCACAATGTCCCGCCTCATCATGGCTAGGGTTTTCAAATGTCAATTAATAATAGGAAGCAAGATTATATACTGAACCCAATCTAAGGGATTCAATGCATTTAGATTGTTTTTTTTTTTTTTAAATCACTGGCCAATTTATCAATGTTCCAAGTATCCAAATGACTTTTGCTAATATCTGAAATTTCTGTCTTAAATTGTTCCATATGGTGGGAAATATCTGCATCCTTCCACACTCCCTGCAAATGAGCCTTAGTCTTTCCCCAATCCATAGTTGAGTTATAGAGTAATGGTATAACACAAATATACTGAAACGAAGTATGACACTTATTAGCTAGCCTAACTTACAAACAACATAGCATACAGATAAGAGACACATACACACACACACACACACAATTTATATTAGCAGCAATAAATCCAAACAAATCTGGCTGAACTGCAGCAGTGTTAGCAGTTCTCGTTGTTGCAGTCTGTAATGGATGTCTGCTTCTCTTGTCCTGCTGTTAGCATCTGCTTTCCCTGTTCTCCTCCCTCCCCTTCTTGAGAATCCTTGTGTTGGAGAGAGGCATGACCTGATGGACCAGTCTTTTTGGGATCTAGATTGGGGATTCTGTATTCTGTGGAAAGAACATAAATATACCCTCTTCTCGAGGTGATTAAAACATCTGGGCCTTTTTTAGGCTCTAGTAAAAAACGATTATTCCATTTCACCTAGGCATAATTATGCCTGGTTGTAGGGTGTCATCCTTGGCATCCAAATTTAAAATTTTTTTAAAAATAAAAAGCATGATTTAAATAATATGCACAGGGATACAACTCTCTCTTATCTGCTTTTAAACAGAGTGCAATGTGCACATTCAACAATTACTTGTATCTGAGAACATTAGGAAATCTCAGTAATATGGGCAACATTAAATTGCTAACAAAACATCTCAAATGCCTGATTGTAATAGCCAGTTCCATAATCTGTTCCAATCTACTTAGGAACATCAAACATAGAAAATTAATGTAAGCAATGACTACATTGTTTTGTTGCTTTCCTGTTAAAGCAATTGTAACTAGAAGGCCTGAAAAGGTATCAATAGTTACATGTACATATTCTATTTTTATTTTTTAAAATAAGAACCATTCTTTAAAAATACCAAATTATCTTCACAAGCCACTACTATTATGATGATACAAATAAAATTATATGACCAATTGTTTTTGCGTAAAGTCTATAATCTTCCTGGGATACAAATTTGCTGTAGCATTGCCTTAAGGGGCTTGTCTAGGCAGTTTAAGATATCTAAAGATAGTTTTCTAAAGGAACAGTACTTTCTCTTAACTTTAGTTGTGTAAGCATGAACAATTGCAAAATTTGAGAATTAGTAATATCTAAAAAAGAACAAAATCCAAGCAATTGTAAACTTCTGAGCTATATACATTGGCTATCAGTATATAAATTAAAAGCTTGATTTTAGCACTATAAAAACAGCGACTACAACATGTAGTTCAATTATCTGTGCCAAACATGTGATGAAATCACATATATTTTTCTCCCGTAGAAGGCCTGTAAAAGTATTTTTATCATAGATGCATACATAAATTTATAGGAAATATAAAAGCATGCATACAAGCAAATCTTAACAATCTGTCTATTGGATAATTACTAATTTTGTCTAAAAATCCATACTACATTATGTAATTGGCCAAATATCAATTAATGTTTTGCAATAACCAATTTAATTGCTCTTTGAAGAAATAGATGTCTCTTCAGGTTTCTAAGACATTCTTTTTAAAATACCTTCATGACTTTATCATATAATTTTTCATTAATATTACAACAGCTTTGTAATAGGATGTTAAAACTTTGCTTAGATTATGAGAAAAGTTGAATTTATATTAATGCTCTATTTTGCCAAAGAATTGCTGTGGGCAAAAACTAAACATTTCATTGTAATTGATCACAATTGACAAGTGATAGAAACTTCCTCTAGTTTCTGTAAAACTGTTTGTCTCACCAGTTAATTTCTATCAAAGGATTAAGTCTGGTGGTGAGCTTAAGATGAGCCAAAAGTAACTTGAAATAAGCAACTCATCTTTTCTTTTTTGATACAACTCTCTTGATGTAGCTGAGTCTTTAATAGTTAACGTACACTGAGAAATTCAAAGTCTTGGCTTTTTGTACTGAAGCAGAGACAAAGAAATTATACATAAGGCTTTTAGCCATTTTCAAAGGCATCATTTTCTAATGATTACAAATTCACTAGAAATAAAATCTTTAAAATTACTAGGATGTAGAGGGAAAAACAACCTCCTAAATACACAATAACTTTACATGAAGTAGGCAAGTCAGACTGTAATGTTTCTATAAGTTCTATGACCTCATTGACTGTCCATGAGTCTCAAGTTTAAAATTACTTTGAACCACACCTGGATAGAACTGTGATAATCTTGTTTTGTCTTAAAAATAATTTCCAGGAGGTAAGGGAGAGGCAAAACCAGGGAGACTTCCCTAGGGCTCGTTTGTAAAACAAAAGGAATGTCTCTCAGGCCTTACTGAGGACCCTCTGCGCTTTTGCATGACCTCAAATGTAAATATTTCTCTGAGCATACCACCTGAGTTACACCTAAAGATTCCAAGGGCAATTTTGTTGCTTATTCCTGTTCCCTTTTCAAGCTGATTTCTACTTAAAACACTTTTTATAACCTTGGTGCTGTAAAAGCATTGCTTGTAACAAAAAGAAACTCGACTTGAGTGTCTCTGAACTGTTTTTAGTAGCACAAACTCCTTTGAAACAACTTATCAAGAGCCTGTTTGATACCAAATACATTTTTCACTGAGATCTCCTTTCCAATGTTAAATTTTGTTTTTACCACTTTATCTAATTAAGCTTGTTCTTAAAGATGGCAGCAGGCCCATACTGGCCACAGCTGCTTTTTAACTTTTACCACTCTTGTAACCATCTTAATTACAAAATAAAGGTGAGTTAAGATTCTTAAGCTTGTGATCAAACTGCAAACTGCAGCCAATGGAACACTGTCTATTTTATACTTAAACTTATACATACTTTCTTAATTTCTTATTATAATATTAAGCCACAACCATAACTTTTAGAAAGCAAAACCCAATTTTAAACAATCTATACTGTTTAAAATCAACACTAAAAACATTACATTCACCTTACAAGGTTTTTTAAGTGTCTCCCTGCTTTTGAACTGTACTAAGCAAGTCTGGGTGATTCTGAGATAACTTCTCAGAGCATGCCAGGTCTCTGGAAAGTAAAATCATGGTGTTAACTAATACGCTACGTGACATAGTGCCTTTACCGTACTCTTCCTAAAGTACCAGGTGATATTTTTGGGGGGGTTATTTAATAATCCATCAAATGATTTATCAGTTCATCTTACTAGTCTTTTTGCCAGCCACTACACCTCATTAGGCTTGGAGACCTCTACCTTCACCCTTGGCTCTTTGGCCTTGTAGGGTGTAAGTTTTGGCCTCCCTGGCTCCTTTGCTGTGTTCTTCCTCATTCCCAATTGGGTCAGAGTTGATTTCTAGGCATCTCAAGGAAAACCAGTGCCCCTTGAGTAAGTTTAGGGCTTCCCCTCTCGGCCTTTCAATGTACTCTGCACTTCTACCCATTCTTACTCATTTCCTTTCGGATCAGAGGTGACTTTGAGGTGTCAATTTTGACTTTAAGGCCAGAGGATCTCAGACTAGGAGCATATGAAAATTTGTATTGCCTGGTACAAAGCCCATAACTTAAAATGTAGCTATTATATGATATTAAGCAGCTACTAAATGGCTGTACTGAATTCTACTACCTGGTATATGGCCTGCAACTTAAGCCACAGCCTTTAAATTATGCTAAGCAGTTGTTAACTCTAGCTGGAGTCCATCTTGATTTCACCATCGTGGATGATTCACTCCATGAGTGTACCTTTAACTCGACATGTGTCCTGAGTTAACAGCTTTAAACTAGCTTTCAGTTACTGATGGTACAAATTTTTATCATGCCCAATAAGTTATAAGTCAATAATCATACAGAACATATACCTTTAAGACTAGTTAGAAACCAAATGAAGAGGCTACACAAATCTTATAAATTTAGCATAATCAAAGAATTTAGAACTTAAGCTTCTGATCCCTTTTTAAAAAACAGTTTTTTAGCAGAGCAACTTAGAACAGACTTTGCTTTGTCTTTCAGTTTTGATCTCTCTATCTCCCATGCCATTTGTATAACTCAGAAATTTGCCTGTCTCTGCCTCCCAAGTGCTGGGATTAAAGGTGTGAGCCACCACCACCTGGCCAGTTTCTTATCTAACTATTTTCACCTGCTTCTAGAATGAGCAGAGTTCCATCTTTATGGAACTGCTTCCTGAGGGATTTCTGCAATCTCCTCAGGTATTCCAGCGCCTCTGCAGCTGGAACATGCAATTAGGCCCTGAATTTCCATCTCTTCTCTGCTGCAAAGTGGGCAATTTTATGCACCACTGCTGGTGAGGCATCTAGGCATGAACCTGACGGCCCCATGATACCGAGATTACTCGCCAATAACTGATAAACTTATCAGCAGGCCCGCTGCGCCCAGTTGAGAGCCTATTCCTTGCCTAATTAAAAAAATTAATACAAGAAAAAGAAAATAAGAGATAGCTTACCTGGCCAAAGCCACCACATTGAGGCGCCAACTGCTATGGACCATAGTTTCTTGCAGGGGATCCCTTATTCCGAGGGGTGATGAGAGTTCTGGCCAGGTGTACAAGGGATTTGGCAGGTGATAAATAGAGTCAACACAAAGAAGTGTGGGATCTGAATGTATTTCTTAAAAATGGTGAGGCTTTTTACAGTCATTGCAAAAGAGAGATGAAAAAATCTGGCAGCTCAGTAGTTGAGGTACATCAGGTCACCTGAAACATACTGGGTCTAAAACAGCAGCCATCTCCTGTGGACTGGTGCAGCACCCCTGGGCTCCGAGCACGCTTGGGCCACACGGGCCTGGCTGGAGCCCCGGGGGCTATGGGTATGCCAGCCAGGAGGGTAGAGGCTCAAATTTCGAATCTTGAATCATATATTTATTCTTATGTTATCCCCTAAGACCATGTATTTCTCATACATTAAAATCTGTGATTAATTGTGCATTAATTTTTGTGGAATGTGAGTTTCATTTTATTCTCTCTTGCTCTTACTGTTTCTTCCTTCTGAATATGGATGTACAATTCTTCAACTATCATTTTTGAAACATCTTTTTCCCCTCCACATTAAATTGCTTTGGCTTCTTTGACAGAGGTCACTTCATTATATTTTTGTAGCTCTATTTCTGACTGTCTTCTCTATTCCATCGATCTGTTTGTCTAGAGTTTTGGCAATTTCATAACACAGCAATATAGCAAGTCATGGAAGCCTGTCTCCTCAGTCGCCTGGCATACTCCTCTTCAAATTGTACTAGTGACTCAGAGCCTCTTTTACCCATTCACATTTATTCAACAGTAAATATTCCAGCACCCATGGTTAGCTTTCTGGTATTTTGATTAGGATTGTACTGTATCTGTAGATGAAGTTGTGAACTAGTACGTTAACAGTGCTAAAGTTTTCTCTCCAAGAATACATAGAACTTCCTATTTAAATAGATTTTATTTTTTCCTTCATCAGCATTTTTATACCCATTTAATTAAATTTATGGTTTGTTTTTGTTCTTAATGTTACTGTTTTGTGGCTCGATACCAATTAAATTTTAATCACTCATTGCTGGTACATAGGAATGAATTGCTTTTGAAATATTAACTTTACGAACTTCAACCTTCTAAAGCTCTTAAAAAGATGGGAGTTTATTTGTTGCTTTTAGTTATTTGGGAGTTTTATATACAAACAATTCCCTTATCTATAAAAACTTTCTTGGTTTGTATATTTTTAATGTTTATTGGTTTATCTGCATCTTATAATATGCTGTTGAGCACAACTGGAAAGGAACACGTTCTTCCTCTTCTATTCACATTCAGACAAAATCTAGTTTCTTTTGAAGTGTGCTGGTTGTATTTTCCTAGCTATTTCTTATTAAGCTCATGAACTTTGGCTCTATTCTTTTTCAGGCAGATTTCCCTTTTATTATAAATAGTATAACTTATGCTCCAATAACCTGCTTTAGTATACTATATTGGTTTAGTTTGTCAGTGTAATGTGTTTAATTAATTGCACTTCAAATGTTTGGTTTGACTTCATTCATAGAATAAGTGTAACTTTTTATGAAACATTTTTTTAAATACATCTTTTCAATTAGATCTGATTGTGTCTTATTTAGAAACAAATTAAATAAAACAATGAAAAAATGTTGGTCTTTCTTTTTCAATTCTCCCTCGTTTACATGATTCAGGCCTCAAGGAGTGAAGTTCAAAAATATTCTGTCTTTTCCCATTTTCTGGAAAAGATTGTAAAAGTTTGATAGAAAAAAATTGTTCACTCATTCATTTATGGAAATTTTATATATTTTTAAGGTAATTAATTATTTTCCCAATTTCTTTAATAAAATCTTATTTAAAATTATATTTCTTATAGGTTGGACATTTGTTAGGTTTTTTTCATCTTATTAGTTACTGATTCATAGACTTCCATATTTCTTTATTATTCTGTTAGTGCCTATATGACAAGAAAACAACAAGCTCTATTTCATTTCTATTTTCTTGGTCAGCTTGGCTATAGGTTTATAACTGAATTTTTTTCTCAATAACCTTGTCTTTGGATTACTTGTTTTTGTAGAGAGCCACGGTGAGCGGTGATAGCCAGCAGATGGCACTGACATCTGGTGCTCTCCCAAGTTTACAGGTGAATTGCGCAGGTACTAGCAGAATTCCTGCCAAGTCACGGCCCATCCCGGGTCATAATGCGCTCCTGAGCAAGCAGCCAATCAGAAATGTACATGCCACTCCAGGGTATATTTAAGCAGCGCCTTTTCAGGGCTTGGTGTTGCCCTCTTGAAGATGTAATAAACGTTTGCTGCAGAAGGATCCTGGTGTCCACATGCATTCTTGCTGGTGAGACAACTTGCGCGGATCACAGTTTTCTTTTTTTTTATTGGATGTTTTCTTTATTTACAATATCTCCTTTCTCAGATTCCCCACCAAAAAAACAATACAAATAAAAACGAAAAAAAATTAAACAAAAACTAAAACAAACCCTGCTTCCTCCCCTCTCCCCCTACTCACCAACCCACCCCCTCCTGCATACTAACCCTGGCATTCCTCTACACTGGGGCATAGAACCTTCACAGGGCTAAGGTCCTCTCCTCCCATTGATGACCGGACTTGGCCATCCTTTGCTCTACACATGCTGCTGGAGCCATGAGTCCCACCATGTGTACTCTTTGGTTGGAGTTTTAGTTCCAGGGAGCTCTGAGGGTACTAGTTAGTTCATAGAGGAATGCCAGGGCTAGTAAGCAGGAGAGGGTGGGTTGGTGAGCAGGGGGAGGGGGGAGGTAATAGGGGTTTGTTTTAGTTTTTGTTTTATTTTATTTTGTTTTTTGTTTTTATTTGTATTATTTTTTTTTTTGATGGGGAACCTGGGAAAGGAGATCTTGTAAATAAAGAAAACATCCAATAAAAAAAAAAGATGAGGTAAGCTCTAAAACCACCCTTTGTTAACAGCAGCTAAATTACATAATACTTATTCAGAATAAATTAATGTATAAACAAATATTGTCTCACCAACATATTATTGGCAATGGCTGTGTAGTTGAATGAAGGATGCATGATACATGTTGATTATGTATAAAGTACACAACACACTGTCAGATATTTCACATGTGACTTTCCCTCAATCTTTACAATTTTATGGAAATGTAGATATTTGCAGAATTTCAATAAAATTTGTCATGAAACTGGAAAATAAAGAAATTCTTGTGGATCATTCCGATGTGGAAGATGGGGTTTTACATGAAAAAATCTGTAACATTCCAATTTCCCTGCATTTTTTTTGTTGTTATATAAGGTAACTGCATTTTAAAAATTACCTTATAGCTGACTCTGGAATCATTGCTGATTTTTGCTTAATATAAAGTACTCTATCTCCTACATAGATGGCTCTTAGATTTCAACAGGTTTGGGTCACATTTTTATAGTATTCTGATATCTGAATTATAGTTTCTTAAAGCATTGCCTCAGTAACATTTCTGAGATGAGCGATTGCTATGCGAATCCTTGTTTTTCTTTCCTTTGTTTGTTCTATATTGGATTTGTGAACTGTAACTTACCAACATGGTTGAGTTCTTTGGAAGCTGTTTGATTTATAGTCAGTAAATATTCTCATCTTTATACAATCAAAGTAATGTGGTGATATATTTTTGAGATTGTAATTCAGATTGTCAATGTATGGTTCAATACATGAATCTTTGTGACATGACATTTTATCAAATTCTGTTTATATGTATATACTCCAAATTAATGTTTAATTTTCTATACATCTATTAGTCTGTATACATGAATATATATTCATATCTATAATATGTGTGTATTTATTTGTGTGTGTATTCATATATATACATATATATGTTAATGCATACATATATACATATATGTATATATATGTGTGTGTTAACACATAACATAAAGGTAAGTAAGCCACATGTCACTTATAGGAACATTTTCTCCATTGCTTGCTAGTGATAACACTAGTGAAAACACTTAAGGTTCCTCCTAGATGATAATACAGACATTGATTAGAATTTATTATTAGTCAATATTCTCTGAAGAACAAAACTGATAGAATAATATATATTTAAAATAGTATTGATTAGATTGGCTTATACAATAGGAGCTGTGAAGTCCATTGGTAGCTGTATACACAGTACAGAAACTAAGAACCAATAGATACTTAGTCCATGAGACATGAGTTTGGATGCCTTAGCAGTCCAATTTGGTGTTAGCTGAAGACCTGAAGGATTCCTAGATATCCACTGGTTTTTAGTCCATATAGGAGGAAGGCTTAAGAAGCTGAGCTCTAGTGTCAGTGGGGGATAGAAGCAGCAACAGCATCAGGATAGGTGCACTCCCCAGGCAGGAGGATCTAAGACCTTCTTATGTCTGGGCTGTAGGAAAAGGTGTTATCACTATTGGGGATAGTCTCTGCCTGCCAGTTACTTCTAAGAAATAAGCTCATGGAGTAGCCCAGAGGTTTATCTTTTAGTTATCCCCATATCCAGTCAACTTAACAATGAAATTCATCATCACAATTCATCCCTTGTCATCTTGACACTATTGTATCACCCTGTCATGATTATTTTATAAATGAAGACAATAATAAGGCCACGAGTTCATCTAACACAACTGTCTTTCATGCAATCCAAAGTATACTATTCTTCTCCAGAATAGGTGACAAAATTCCTTGAGAAGTGCTTAATCTTTAACATCCCATGACTGCACTATAATAATATACTTATAACTTGTAACTACTGATGATATTTCAATTGATGTTCCGTTACATGACAAAGAAATAAGAGAAAAGAGCATGGAGATTGTAAGAGCCTGAGGATCAGGGACTGCTGTGAGATCGTGTTTCCTTGTAACACTAGATGCTATACTCATAAAGTCTCACTAGCATGATCATCCAGCCATGACATGAATAAGGAAGACACCAATGAACATGGAAAACATGATGGGAAAATTCCCATAATGCTTCAACTCTACACAAAGATCTACAGGCAGCTGAATAAAGTTGGGCATTGGAGATGTGGTTCTCCAAGTATACCAATTAGTTAAATGGTCAGCCCCCCAAAATACCTAAAAGTAATATTAACTCAACTAGTTACATTTATATTTATTTATATATATGTGTATATATATGTACACACACATGTATATGTATACATATACATATATATGCACATACACACAATATTGCATGCAATAAAAATCAGAAAAAAAAGAGACAATGAGTTTAAATGAGAGTGGGGAAGGGTCTATCGGGAGGGGAAAGAGAAGAGAGAAGTTATTGTAATTATCATAAAATCTCAAAAAATAAATCAAGGAAAGAAAATACATGGATCTGTTTAATATATGTATATGCACACAAACATATTTTTAACAAAGTAATGTAGAACATTTATGACAATTTCAGTCCTTGTTTTTGTAGCTCTCCTTAATGGTGTTTATTCCTATTTTTTCCTACTACCTATACTGTAATTTGTTGACCCTCAGCAAGTGTGTCAATAGGTCATGAGTCACCCCTTCAGGAAAGAAACATCATTTTCTGTATTTGTTACTTTCGTTATTGCAATGGCAAACCAACAGGCAATCAGCAGCTTAAGAGAAGTGGATTTATTTTTGGTGTCTTAGTCAGGGTTTCTATTCCTGCACAAACATCATGACCATGAAGCAAGTTGGGGAAGAAAGGGTTTATTTGGCTTACACTTCCACATGGCTGTTGATCACCAGAGGAAATCAGGACTGGAACTCAAGCAGGTCAGGAAGCAGGAGCTGATGCAGAGGCCATGGAGGGATGTTCCTTACTGGCTTGCTTCTCCTGGTTTGCTCAGCCTGCTCTCTTATAGAACCCAAGACTTCCAGCCCAATGATGACACTACTCCTTTGATCACTAATTGAGAAAATGCCCCACAGCTGGATCTCATGGAGGCATTTCCCCAACTGAAGCTCACTTCTCTGTGATAACTCCAGCCTGTGTCAAGTTGACACACAAAACTAGCCAGTACAATTGACCCCTTGTCACACAAACTTGACACACAAACACATCACTATTAAGCCTCAACCCTATGTTCTTATTCATCCCCAAGATCTAAAGTCCCACAGTCTATACATATTAAAAGTTCAATCAATTCAAAATGTCCAATATTTTTTAAAATTAAAAGTCTCTTAACTGTGGGCTCCACTAAAATACATTCTTCCTTCAAGAGGGAAAAATATCAGGGCACAGTCACAATCAAAAGCAAAACCAGTGTCTAGGATCCAACTCACGATCTTCTGGGCTCCTCTAAGGGTTTTGGTCACTTCTCCAACTCTGCCCTTTGTAACACATATCTTGTCTTCTGGGCTCCAGATGCCTATACTCCACTGCTGCTGCTGTCCTTGGTGGTCATTGCATGGTACTGGTATTCCCAAAACAATGCTGTAACCAGGCTTTACCAATAGCCTCTCATAGATTGTCTTTACGGTGCCAAGCCTCAACTCCTTTGCATGACACCTTCAGTCCTGGGCCATCAATTAAAAACTGAGGCTGCACCTTTGCCAATGACCTTCCATGGCCTCTCACTGTGCCAAGCCTCAGCTGCTCTTCATGACCCCTTCATGCTGTCAAAACCAGTACCGCCTGGGTGACTCTTACACATTACCAAGTCCTGCTGCAGCACAAGGTACAATCTTGGCTATCTCTGGAACACAACCTCTTTGTGCTCTCAGAAAACACTTCCCAGAAGATGTCACCTCAATGATGCTGGTCTCTTCTTAATCACTGCTAATTTCTTAGCTCCAGCTAACCAGCATCAATAGTCCCAGTAATGCAAAGTTCTCTCTTTAGTAGTTCTGGTATCTTGTTAATCACAGCTGATACTTCAGCCCCAGCTAACCAGAACCACAGACACTTCACAATCAAAACAACATGGCCCTGATAAGAGTCTTTAATCTTCCCTCTGAAATTTCACAAGCCAGGCCTCCATCTTCTGCACTGTTCTCAACATGATCTTCCAAGCTCCTACAGAATATCCCACATAGTTTTTAACAGCCAATGACTGTTCTTCTAGCTCAAAGTTCCAAAGTCCTTCCGCAGTCCTCCACAAAACATGGTCAGGTTGTCACAGGAATACCCCACTCCTGGTACCAATTTGTCTTAGTTAGGGTTCTCTGGAGTCACAGAACTTATGATAGTCTCTATGTAGTAAAGGGATTTATTGATGACTTACAGTTTGTAGTCCAACTCCCAACAATCAACTCCCAATAACAGTCACGGCAGCAGCTGTGAATGGAAGTCCAAGGATGCAGCAATTGCTCAGTCCCACAAGGCAAGCAGGCAAAGCAGAGAGAGCCTTCCTTCTTCCAATGTCCTTATATAGGTCTCCAGCAAAAAGTGTGGCCCAGGTTAAAGGTGTGTGCCACCACACCTTTAACCCCGGATGACCTTGAACTCATAGAGCTTTCCATGTTAATCCTATGGGATTTGTAGCCACTATTCCTCAAGGTCTCCATGCCAAGATTCAGGTCAGAAACTTGTATCTCTCAGCCTCCAGATTAGGGCCACAGGTGAGCCTTCTAATTCTGGATTGTAATTCATTTCAGACGTAGTCAAGTTGACAACCAGGAATAGCCACTACATTTGGTTTACAGTTTGAGAGATCTTTGTGGTCCAATATGGTTGGAAGAGCATGGTGGGAGGAGCAACATGGTTTTGGCTACTTGTATTGGCAGTCAGGAGGCAAGGAGAGAACAGGAAGTGAAACTGGTATAGAAGAACTCTCTAGGATGACTTACTTCCTTTAGCACGGTTCCAGCTCTTACAAAGTTTTACCGATTCCCAAACAGTACCATCATCTAGGGATCAAGTGTTCAAATGGCTATGGGGGATATATGACAGTCAAACCACAATAATGTAATAAATATTATTAATATAATACATAATAAGTTAATAAAAATTTATTCATTATTTTTCCCTAAGTTGAAACCCTATGAATTAATTGGCCTTCTATTAGGAGACTGACAATATGTTTACTTGGGAAACTATGGCATGAGATCATTCTATCAAAATTGTAACCAGAAAATAGATCCCAGTGTTGATTTAGTAGGCAAGCTGCAGAAACAGAATGAGTCAATTCCTGATCATTTGTTTTCTTCTTCCTTGTCTATTGGCATGAAGTTAGCATAACAGTGAGTTAGAAAAAATCCAGGACACATTAATATGACTGATGCAAAAAGCCACTATAATGAATCTCTGACTCACAGAAACTTTGCTTAAGAAGGTCTGTGGGAATGTCAATGTTGTCTCTGCAAATAGAAGCAGCTGTTTGCTTGAATTCATACTAGTGTTTTTGAATGGTGGTAAGAGGATATGTGATCAAAGAAGCCTTTGATTGTTTCTAATATGAAACACAGGTAGCAAATGCATAATAAACATCTTAAATATGTTTGTTTGAAGGTTTGCTCAAAGATTAATACTGATTATCCCATTAGATGGCTCAGGAAATTAATTCCGGAACACTTTCTTTTCTAATTGGTTTTGTCCAATATATTACAATCTGTCCAGTGAACATTCACTACTGGTGCATGTTTGTCATTAGTCATTGCAAATGACATTACTTATCTCTCTAGTGTTTAGTGTCTGGAAGGGTTGAGGACTGGTCCATTTTATTGCCAAAAAATAAAAAATAAAATTAGAAATAAAATTGCATTAAAAATCTGCTAGAAATGTATGTATAAGAATTTTTAGTTAGTGCAAAGTAAGCTTAAAGAGTCTTTTGATTAAAAAAAGAGAATCTTTTGATTTTAGTAAATCAGTGTAGTCACATAGCATAAAGGGTGGGTTTCTGAATTGTCCTCATGTCTAGTCCTTCATAAACTTTGTTCTAGTACCACATCATCACTTATGTATCATTGGACTTTCTTCTCCATCCTCATTATAGCTCTTCCTGTTGGCTTTGTTTTCAATCTCAGGACTCCATAAATAATAATCATCACAGTGCTCTGTAACAGCCGAATGTTGTCAGGAGAGCGCCTCTGAGAACGACAAGCAGATTGTCTGCGTTTTAGAGAGCAACATCATCAACTTTCATACCAGTCCTTCTCCTTAAAGATGAACAAAGAAGAAGTCAAAATCACCCTCCTATTACTGAAAGAGATTTTAGAAAGAAAAACAATCACTGTAATCCAGTGTGTGTGTGTGTGTGTGTGTGTGTGTGTGTGTGTGTGTGAGAGAGAGAGAGAGAGAGAGAGAGAGAGAGAGAGAGAGAGAGAGAGATTACTATGCCAGATACCTTATCAAGGAATGAGATTTTAGATAGTAGTGGAAATACCTTACCATACATAAAATAACATATTATTTTTGATACTTTCATGTGTGCAATTCAATATATTTCCAGAAACTGGATATAATAGACGAGTTAATAAAGCAAAATAAATGAAGCAAGTAGCTGAAATAGACAAGAATGGAAGGAACACATGTTTTCAAACTGTTGGATGCGGAGTACTTTCCCTTAAGCATCATGTCTTGGTTATTCTAATAGATAAACCTTTCAATAAAAATCGTTTCATGCCTTAGTATAAAATATCCCTTATGTGCATCACTTACCCCAGGTATGGGAGCCATCTTCCTATTTTCCCACTAGTAATGTTGACATGCATACTCTCTCTGTGAGTATTGTAACTCAACTTAGCTCTCATTCTCCAGGAACATGTTTATGAACTAATGCTCATAGATTTCTGGCAGCATTTCTATCTGAAAATAAAGGAAGACAAATGTGTTTGGATTTATTAGCAAGGCTTGAACATACAGGTGCTTGTTCTTTGCAGTAGAGCTCATTTGCAAACAAAACAAAACAAAACAGAAGTGGAGAGCATGGTACACAGCAAAGAGAAGCCTTCACAATTACTTTAAAAGGGAATTTTGAATATAAAAATTTTGCTTATAGATTTTGCAATACCTTAGGCACATCACTATTAATACCTACCTAAACGTCAAAAGTATGTCAAGTAACAAAGACTCTCTTTAGTTAATGATTAATTCATTTATCTGCTGGAGAGCTAGTTTGCTAATGTGTAGCTGAGACTGAGAGATAATTGTACAGATCCCTACCTTATTGATATGTAAAGCTGGTGATTTCATTAGTAACTGTCTCCAAAGGGTCAACGAGGTGAAGATGGCAGAGATTGAAACAGATACTTTCATTATCTTGCCTGCTTTTCAATAGTATGTGTTATCTTATTGCCTAATTAACATGTGGCAAGCTACAAGAGTCTGTGTTAGACTGTCAAAGAGCCTTTTGAAAGAGACCCAGAGATGGAAGATTAGTATTGATAAGAAATTATAGCTTGGAGCCCAGCAGTGGTGGCACACGCCTTTAATACCAGCAGTTGGGAGGCAGAGGCAGGTGGATTTATGAGTTCGAGCCCAGCCTGGTCTACAGAGTGAGTTCCAGGACAGCCGGAGCTACACAGAGAAACCCTGTCTCGAAAAACTAAAAACCAAACCAAAACAGAAACAACAACAACAACAACAACAAAAACAACAATAACAACAAAAGAAACAATAGTTTGCTAATCAGGCCGTTAAATGCCAGAAGGCATGTAGTAGATTGTAAGGCTGAATTTTGTACACATTGCTTGCGATCTTTCAGATCTTTCAGTGACATTGTTGTCATGTCACTGGATTTACTCTCTAATAGTTTGAGTTTCCTGTAAAAAAAACAGCAGAAAATAATCTCATTTTAGAGATCATTATCAATCATGTATTTATTGATCCTCAATCTATCTATCTATCTATCTATCTATCTATCTATCTATCTATCTAACATCTGTGTATCTATCACCTATCTGTCATCTCTCTCTGCATATGTGTGTGTGTATGTGTGTGTGTGTGTGTGTGTGTGTGAGAGAGAGAGAGAGAGAGAGAGAGAGAACTTTACATCAAATTCAAATTACTGTCATTTAAAAATAATTCTGTATGTAGATCATGCATGATAACTTAATTTTTCTGAAAGGTGGAAAATATATTTTAATACTTATGCTATTTAATCAACAAAAGAGAGAAAGTCATGCATACTATACACTTTTATAAAATAATATAATTTATAAAGTGTAAAGGTCCCCATGAGAACTTTATCTCCATACAATCATTTTCACTCTACATTTTTACTTATAGACAGCCACAATTTAGCCATCAATTCATGCATGTTGTCTATAAATATTACTTACAGAAGCAATAATAATCATATAATACTACCAATGTGCCAGGAATGTTGAATATATACCTAAATATTGTACTAGCATAAGTTTTATGTTTTGTTTCCTTAATTACACACACACACACATACACACACACACACACACACACACACACACATTCCTTAGGATTGGCTATGAGTTGGATAGTATTTATATAGTCTTTTTGTCTTTTTTCTCCTAAGGAAGACTTAGCTCTAATGTTTGCATAGCAAGAACACTCTAGTTGTTAATTAGAATACAATATTTTTTTCCTGCTGAAGACATAGCTGTGCTGTTTGTTTTAGAATCCTTGGAAATCTGGTAAACCTATGCATTGGAAATCTGACTGATGGAATGTATGTAAAAAATACTTCTGCCATGTCCAGTTGTGGCATCATCACAACACTGCTCCTTCTTCTGACAGCTAGACATGGATCCAGGCTGGAAGAACCAAATCTACCAGGTTTAATTCCTGAAATGCTAAATGATAGAGACATATTATCCCAGTTTCCTGTCTTAAAAGAAAAGATAAAATGCCAGGCTATTGGGGTTTTCACAAATTCTAATATAGACCACAAATATAGATCTCTGTTTACCTTAACTAATATAACTGGAATCTCAAATTGATATCCTTCAGTCTGTTTGGTTTCATTTGTTTGTTTTAAACTGCTAATTGAACGTTCCCTGTGTCACAGCCATTTTTTGAGACAACAGACAATAGACCTATGAGTTTTCACTTTCATAAAGTGAAGATGAAAACTGCCATCTGGGTGTTGGCATGTCTGTAATTTGTGGGTCCAGAATTTGATACTGAAGCAATTTTCTCATCCACACACTTTGTCTCCTCTGCATTCAAAGGCAGTTGAGTACTTCTTTCTTATCTCTGTCTGCTATTGGACTCACTAGACTGTTGTTTTTGATGATGTGGTTGAAGAATGCTGGTTTAGAATGGTTATTTACTTTCAGCTCCCAGAAATATATTAACTGGAGGGCTTTGCCTTCCATTATATTCACATTACTTGGGGGTTCTTTATGTTTTCTCCTTTTATATTTTGTCTTAGAGGCTACTCTTCTTTCTTGGCACAATATTATTAACCAGACATAAACTTTTAAAAATCTAAAAGATTCACCCAGAATCACATTTATGAAGAGCCGTGTGTTCTATCCATCTCTACTTTTGCTTAGCCTTCTTTTCTTGATGTAGCTGACCTCTTTGTACAAAGACTGTTGTATAACAATGGAGCCTTATGTTTCCAGAGAGATACTGCCAGAAGGATATTATGTGTGGTTTCAGACACAAAGGCTCTTCCTTTTTATGGAAAAAAACTGTGACAGACAGATACTAGATATGAAATTACAAGCACATCTTGTAGTCTGATGTTCAGTGATTGTCTTCACTGATAGGGATGCTGCATTCAGTTGGTACTATATTTAGACCTAGCTCTGTAATACTAGGCTGATGACAAATGGGCCTTAATGTGGGTGGCATTTTACTTAAAACTCAGGTGGTAATTTTGTAAATGAAGAATTTATGCAGAGATAGATAAATATTTTACAGACTAATTCTTGGGATCAAGCAAATGGCTTGCTTTTCTGACCATCATAAATGATGTCCCTAATAGAATTAGTTATGGTTAGATGGTCATGGTTTATATAGTTCAGAGATTCTTAGATTTGAGAGTGGTAGGGAGCGCTTTTAGAATCCAATGTAAATTAAAGAACTTAAACACACACACACACGTACATGCATACATGTACTTATGCATGTACATGCACACACACATACACACACAGAACATATTTTAAGTATGCTTCAGTGAATTCTTAATCATCTACATTCAACAACTCGTCAAGAAAAGACATATGCTTTTGTGCAAACACACTTAGAGAGACTATCTTTCAGATGAACTCAAGGCCTTCCTGAAAAGCAGGATCTATGATAGGAAATCTCAAGTTGAGGATGGAATACTGATGCAGTGTAAATAGGGATTTTCCATACATAACACTCATCTATAGGAGACTGGGCAGAAAGGCAAGAATTTCTGCAATTCTAGCAATAGTGTGTCATTTCCAATGTGAAACTTTTAACATTAATGTTTAATATTAATCTTTAATATTAATGGTATCTATGCTTATGTATGGAAGCTCTATCTATAGGAAACATTTTCTAAACTTAACTTCTAAGTACTTCACACCTCTGCTGACCAGAGCAAGTCTGATTCCACCTGACAGAGCTGGAGGGTCTTTGTGACAGAGCTGGAGAGTCTTTGTGACAGAGCTGGAGGGTCTTTGTGACAGAGCTGGAGGGTCTTTATGGCAGATTTCTGACTGCCTCAGAACTCAACTCACAGAGCATCTTCTTCCCTGGTCAGTTCTCCACTCTCAACTCAATCTTGAGAGTCTCAGCAGAGTATTTGAATAGCTACCTTGTGTAGCTCACTGACTTTAGCCTACCGTTGTCAATATCTAGAGAGGAAACAATTCTTGACCATCCTAAGAAGTTTCTTAATACAACTTCCAGTTGCTACAGACATTTAAAAAAATTTGAAAGCAATAAATGATATCATAGTAAGTAGCAAGATTGAGAACCTTAGTGGAAAATGTTACAATGAAAGTAGTCTCTTGACAGTGTCTTTTGCCTTACAGAAGCTTTGCAACTTTATGAGGTCCCATTTGTCAATTCATGATCTTAGAGCAGAAGCTATTGGTGTT
>JADRCD010208395.1:20047-41353 GCA_019843815.1 Montemys delectorum | reverse complement strand
GTGTGTGTGTGTGTGTGTGTGTGTGTGTGTGTGTGTGTGTGTTATATATGGCCTACAGGGGGAGACAGGGTGGGGCTTGCTTTGATTTTTTTACAGTGACACTATCGATTTCAGTCTCACTGTGTCCTAGTTGTGTGAGACCTCTCCAATGCCCCTTTCCCTAAGAAATTGTGTATTATGTTTATTTCCATGACTAGTAAGCTGAGTCACCCTTTTTCTCCCACAGTTTGATATGATTCTTGGGAAACTAGAGAACGATGGAAGTAGAAAGGTAGGTTAAATGTGTCCTCATTTGTCAGAATGTAGTTACACTGTAGGAGTCACATACAGTAATTGTAACAAATAGAAAGATGGAATAAGCCCAACTGATGATAGCCTTAGTTTTACACACATATTTCTTTCTTTAAAATTTATAAATTTGTAATTAGTGTTCTCATATGTTCTGCCTGACATTTTTCTTAAAGCTGAGACAGCTATATTTTTGACTCAGAAAACATGAAGAAAAGTCAGTGCTTATTCTGCCTACTCTCTCCAGATGGGAAAGTAAGAAATGCACTTCACCTCTCTCAAAATGCAATCCCTGAGTACTCAGAACTCCCTGCCAACCCTGGAAATGCCATCTTACAGGAGCCTTAGTGGCTCCTCTGGGACTTGTCATGCCATGGGGCACCATAAGAGAAGGACAGAAGCCCCGTGTCAGGGCCCAGTCCTGACCCTGGCCCTCCCGGGTGCCCATAGCTACTCCCTTTCGTTTGTAAACTGCATGGCTTGGCCTAGTGCTCAGATGAGGGGCATGATGGTATTGATAGTGGTAGACCATCTTCTTGGGCATTGCGCCAAGTGCTTTGTGTGTAGTTTCTTACCCAGTTAAGACAATCACCAACAAAGTGAGAACCATTATAGTTTGCTTCCCAAATGAAGAAGCAGATAAAAGTGGCTATTTTCTTTAAGACCACACAACTGGAATGAGCATACATTTCATTGATTGAGAGGCAGGTCACTGGAATTTGGTCCAGCCCTGAAGGCACATTAGCATGGCCAAACACTGTGTTGTACATTCCATCTTCCCTCCCTGTGTGCCCTGGGGCCTGTCAGACTCTCCTGATCATGTGCCTACTAGTGAGTGGTGATGGAGACTTTTTCAAAGTCCTCACCACCACTTCCTGCAAATTTGGTCAGCATCTGTCTTAGAAAGCAAATTGAAAGTCCTGAAAGTATTTTCTCATAACATTCTGCTTGCCAGCAAATTTAGAATCACTAATAGTTTTACCTATTCTTAGTCACTTTGGAAAATCTCTCAGAAACCACTAATGTACCATAGCTGACTCCACAGTGCTCCCATTGACGTGCCCCGTCATTCTTTCCGTGGTTATGGTGTGGGGCCTTATGTCTTCAGGAGAGTCTGGCAGATGAAAAACGTTGACTAGGGCAAGCATTTCCAGTTCAAGTGCTTCGTGACACACTTGCTGCAGGATGTTGAGTCTTTCCCTCCTCCTTGGATATTTGTTTTGTCAGCCTGGAGTCATAGATAAGTTTACCAGTGACACAAAGCCTATTATCAACAAAGTTGCTTCTGTGGCAGAAAATAAAGGACTGTTTGAGGAAGCAGCCAAGCTTTATGACCTCGCTAAGGTAAGTGTGCCCTTTTCACCCCTCTCTGTGCTTGCCAGCTCTTTTGGCACAAATGCTCAGGCTTTGCAGCACTGTCCCAGCTGAAGCACCTTCTCTGGCATGTTAATCGGTGTTCAGTCAGGGTGAGGTTCCCATTTTATAGAATTCTAACTGTCCAGAAAGTATCTATAGCCAAATAACAGCATAATGAAAGTCTCTCCTGTAGACATTGTCAAAGCCACTGTGTTCCCTGTGTAGCCTTCTACAGTGGCCAACAGTGTGTAGTTCAAGAACTGGGTTAAATACATCTCCCTAAGAGTGTGTGATAAGCACTGAGGAGTGACTTAGGTGATGTAAAAACAAAGGTATTCTGGGGCTGGAGAGGTGGCTCGTGCTGCTCTTCCTAAGAATCTGGGTTTGGTTTCTAGTCTACCATGTGGGTACATGGTGACTCACAACCCTCCATAACTCCAGTTCCAGAGAATCTGATACCTTTTCTGGCCTCTACAGGCACCAGGCATGTACATAGTGCACATCTGTACATGTAGGCAAAAAACATAAACACAAAGAGATAAAAACAAATAAATCTTTTTTAAATAAGAAAGGTTCCCTAGGGCTAGAGAGGTGGCTCAGCAGTTAAGAGCATTGACTGCTCTTCCAGAGGTCCTGAGTTCAATTCCCAGTAACCACATGGTGGCTCACAACCACCTGTAATGGGATCTGACACCCTCTTCTGTTGTGTCTGAAGACAGCTACAGTGTACTCTTCTACATAAAGTAAATCTTTAAGAAGGAAAGAAAGAAAGAGAGAGACAGACAGATTGACATGGAGAGAGAGAGAGAGAGGAAAAGAAAAAAAAAGAAAAGGAAGGTAGGTAGGTTGATTGATTTCCTACATTTAAAACTGTTGTGTCTAATTAGGACATAGGAATATATGAAAATGGTGGGCTTACATTGGATGACCTGTCCACGGCTGTGCCCACACAACCCTGGTCTCAGGATATAGAACAATTCCGTTCATCACCCCAGAAAGTTACTGGTTTTATTTTGCTTAATTAGTTTGTTCTCTTGTTGATTGTTTCCTTAATCTTAAAATCTTAAACAGAATGCCGACAAGGTGCTGGAGCTGATGAATAAGCTGCTGAGCCCTGTTGTCCCACAGATCAGTGCCCCACAGTCTAACAAGGAAAGGCTGAGGAACATGGCCCTCTCCATTGCGGAGCGGTAAGGCCCAGGCCTGCTCACTGGGGTCCAAGGGTGCCAGGTCACTGTGTCCGCCCTACTGTGTGTTCAGCTTCGCTAGGCACTCAGACATTTCCCCTACAGGTTACACTAATTCACCTTCTTTTGGAACGTCCTTCAATGATGGTAAGGGGGGGGGGGGTCCTCTGGTTTCGTGGGCACTGTTATAGAATCCACCTTGCTCCCCAGGAAAGTTCCAGCTTGACTCCAGAGGAGACTGGGTTTGGGATGCTTTCCTGCAGCAACACAAGACACCGTTTAGCAAGTGAGGCCTCCCACTTAGCAGTAGTCCTCAGCATTAGCTTCAGGCTCTTTAGCCAGTGGCATCTTCTTCTCCTTCCTAAGGACTTGGCTGCAGAATTGATGACATGTGCTAGAGAGGCGTGCTTTACTTAGAATGTGTGGGTGGAGTATTGCCAGATCACACCCTTGAGCACATCCAGAGATCTCAGGAGGTTGATGTGTTGGTTAGGATTCTATGGAAATCTGTCTCCACTCTGGTTCCCCTCAGCACCTCTCCTTTTTGTCTTTCAGGTACAGGTCTCAGGGAATAAGTGCAAATAAGTTTGTGGACTCTACATTCTATCTGCTCTTGGACTTGATCACCTTTTTTGACGAGTATCACAGTGGTCATATTGACAGAGCCTTTGATGTAAGTTTCTGCAAGAGTGTTTGAAATACGGGTGATCACCAACATGCCTGCTAAATGACGAGGACAGGTGTGATCCTAAGAATCTAAAGATGTCTGTCCCCCGCCCCCCAGGTGCTTTGCTTTTCTTCTCTCCCATTTAATATAGAAACAGGCTTCTGAAAGAAATCTCTGAATTTAGAATTGAGTCTGGAAATTATAAAAATCAAGTTAGTATGTTAGGATCAAAGCTATTGTTTTGAGTTTTTTTGGTTTTTTGTTTTGTTTTGTTGTTGTTGTTGGTGTTGTTGTTATTTGAGATAGGGTTTCTTTATGTAGCCCTGGCTGTCCTTGAACTCACAGAGATCCACTTGCCTCTGCCTCCCTCTTGCTGGAGCTAAAGGCATGCACCACTACCAGAATCAACGCTTTGATATACAGGAAGACCAGCATTTTCTGTTGTTTTGAACAAGCTGACTGGCTTTCTTTTGGGGGGGGGGCGGTGGTGGAAGTGGTGGAATGCTGTGTCATGTGGCTGCTGATGTCTTGTCTGAAACAGATTATTGACCGCTTGAAGCTGGTGCCTCTGAATCAGGAAAGTGTGGAAGAAAGGGTGGCTGCCTTCAGGAACTTCAGTGATGAAGTGAGTCTTTCTCTTCGTTGATTACAGAATTCTGTTTCCATCCTTTCCAAAACTGAAGGCTTTATTTTTTTTTAATTGTATCTATGTATGTGTAATGCATGTTTTTATATGTTCCCATGTGTATGGACACATGCGGGTGGGTATGTGTGGAAGCTCACGGAAGATGATGAGTGTCTTCCTCAATTGCTCTCTACTTTACATACCAAGACAGACCTTGGGGGAAGTGAAGTGTAAATCATGGGGTGTAATCTCACACACTCTGTAGAAATACTTGAGTGTTAAAATAGCCTCTGGTATGCATAGGCTGTGAGAGAATTAAGCCAGACTCATGGGTCAACCAGAACCCTTTTCTTTAAGAACCCATTGTATATACTTGGCAGACCGCCAGTAGAGCTGAAATTGGACCCATTCTAGAAAAATCCAGTCTAGGTGGCTACTGTAGTTAGAACTCGCAGAGCTATTGGGTATGTTAAAATAAAAGGCTGGAGCTGGGAAGGTGGCTTACTGGAGAAGGCGTGATGCCAGATAGAAGGATCTGAGTTTGGATGCCCACCTAACAGTAGGGAATATAAAAGTTAGGCATGGCAGCATGTCTCCATAACACTGTCACCGGGGGTTGGAGTAGGGTTGCTAGCCAAAGGGCTGGGTTCCAGATTCAGTGAGAGATGCCACTAAGCATCACTTCGCACTAGGGGAGGAGTCTGCTGTCAGCCATTGTTTCTGTGTTGTTTCTTACCTTCTCCTAGATACAATGTTCATTGCATCATGGGCTGAAGTACTATACCAAGCTCTGTCCCTGTGCACTTCCCAGTGAAGGGCCAGTGGAGACAGGTAGACAGGTAGTCTGAGGCAGTGGGGAGTTGCAGGGACTTGGGGAGCCATGATACTCAATGCAGATGCTCTGGTCTCACTGTGCTGGCAGCAGAGCCTCCATGTTTACAGGTGCTGCTGTGCTTTGGCATGCTGCCCCACCAAAGTACCATAAGGGAACAAGGAGAAGGATCAGTGAGCAGGAGTTTGCTGACACTGGGCATCATGATGCCACCAGTTCCCATTTGGTGACTGTAGTTCTCTATTGGCAGCTGTGGGGTGAAGCACAGCAGAGGCCATATTCCCTCCGCTCCTTGCTCTCCCTGGGGACTGGGCCCCTTTCCCTTATTCCAGGTGTTTTTCTCTGTAGATCAGACACAACCTCTCGGAAGTTCTTCTCGCCACCATGAACATCCTGTTCACACAGTTTAAGAGGCTCAAGGGAACAAGTCCATCTTCAGCAACCAGGCCCCAGCGAGTCATCGAAGACCGTGACTCTGTAAGATCCCAGCATTCCTGAGAAACATTGCTGAGAATCCCTTGCTGGTTTGGAACCCAATTTCTTAGTCTTCTTTGACCACATGATCCCAACCACTCTTTACTTGGGAACCTAGCACTAATGTAAACCTTATACAGGAAGGTCCTGGGAGAAATCAAACTATGATTGCTGCTGCTCTCAAACTAGGGGTAGGGATGGGGTGGAAACCAAACAAAATGCTGATTTGTAATTGGAATTTCTGTTCATTTTAATACAAAGTTTCTTTGAGTCTTGCTCAGGAGTGAACACTTTCAGCATACTGTACTCTACTTTTTTTGATTAGTACAATCTTTATTGAAACCGTTGTTTCTCCTCTCTTAGTCTCATAGTAGACCTTGAGAGGTGACTAGACAGCATGATGTCCCCATCTTACAACTGAGGAAGCTGAGATCTGACATAAGGAACCAGCTAGGGCTGGTTCTTCAGAGGGCTGGGAGAGGCTGGGTATGACTCCTGTAGGGCTTCCATCGGTACCTATGCTAAATAGTCTAGTGGTTTGGATCCTGGGACTCAACAGCATATACCCCATTGGTTTGACTCATTTAAGCCAAGAGGCAGGATAGTCACTGGCTTTTTGTTGTCATCATTGTTTTGGGGTTATTGGGACAGTTTGTTTAAATTGCCTTTCTCTTAGCCACAATAGCTGTGTCTCACTTTTAGAGACACCATCTTACTCAGTCACCCAGGCTGGTCTTGAACTTGAATTCCTGCATGTTAGGATTACATGTTTGTGCCACTAGAACCAGCTGCCTAGTCTGGTATTTTTATGGGACTTTATGAGCATTTTCTGCTACCTGAACTTGTTTGGGGGAGTTGAACCTGTTAAACAATCATACCTCCTCCCTCTGAAGTTCTGTGTTGTCCATTTGTCCCCTTTACACACTGTCCTTGATAGAGCTTGTGTCTGTGACTAAGGGCAGGAATGCTCACTTTGAGAGAACAGTGCCTGGGAGTGCTCCATGGAGTGATCAGCTGATCCAGGGGTTCCCAACCTTAGTGCTGCAGCCCTTTAATACACCTTCTCATATTGTGGTGACCCCCAACCATAAAATAATTTTTGATGCTACTTCACAACTGTAACTTTGCTAGTCATAATGTAAATATCTGATATGCAACCCCTGTGAAAGTTGAGAGCCGCTGCGCTGTTCCATTTGGACACCAGATGCAGCTACCCCTGGGGAGTCTAGAGCTTGTGTTCTGAATATACCATTGATAGCTCACTCATTGGACCTATCCCTTGGCAGGACCGCTCAGTGACAAAGCAGTTGTGTGTTTTTATAAGTCAGTAGGACCCTGCAGGATACTCTCTGGCCAGCCACCTCCTCATCTGGAGGGAGCCCTTTCAGCTGATCTTCTGAGCATAGTGTAGTAGAACACTTGTATAGTGTGCATGACTTCTTACATCCCATCCCAGCACTGCCAGGGAGAAAAGTTTTACATAGCCTACCATTCTGTATTTTCCTTCCTTCCTTCCTTCCTTCCTTCCTTCCTTCCTTCCTTCCTTCCTCTTTTCTTCTTCCTTCTTATTCCTCCTTTTTTCCTTTTTCCTTCTTCCTTATTTTCCTTCTCTTTCCCTCTTCTTCCTCCTTCTTCTCCTCCTTCTCCTTCTTCCTCCTCCTCTTCCTCCTTTTTCTGGAGGCTGGGTCTCTCTCTATAGTTCTGGCTGTCCTGAAACTCACTCTGTAGACCAGACTGACCTTGAACTCACAGCGAGCTACATGCCACTGCCTCCTGAGTGCTGGGATTAAAGGCATGTGCCTCTATGCCGGGTCTATTCTGTATTTCTGTATTTTTATTTTACTCTGAGTGGTAGAGATGGATGACAATAGAAACGTATTTATCAAAGCTGCCTGCTCAATTTAAAGTGTGAAGTGCTGCTAAATCCTTTTGCCTAACCTTCTCCACAACTCATTTAAAGAAGCTAAATCGGCACGGTTGGCTAGGTGTTTTTGTTTACCTTGAAAGGAACACCATGATGGTTCTCATCACAAAGTAAGATTTCTTTCTGTTAGGACATTAAGGACACCATACACGTGACAGTTTATTTCACACTTCAGGCGAAGAATCTGCCTTTCAGTTTTCTGAAATGGCCCTTGGGGGCCTGGTAGTGACCTGGAGTCTGCCCTAAAGTTTCAGTCCTGCTTGAGAAAAGTGTGGCCTTTCCTCCGAACGATCTTGATTGCTTCCTTGCTTGCTAATATGAGAAGGTTCATCTCAGTGTGGGCAACCTGAGTCCCCAGAGCCCAGTGTCTCTTGAAGCCATCTGCCGGGACCCTAAGTCTGATCTAGTGTACACCCCTTCCTGAATTTCTCTGTTCTGTGTTCAGTAATTTACCATTTGGAAATTGGATTTTCTTTTTTCACTTAATGGAAATATCTGATTTTGATAAAGTGCTATGTTTTCAGAAAGGTGCCATGTGTCCTAAAGGGAGAAAAGGAGGGAAATGGGAGAAAGGGATGAGAAGAGTGGCTCAGATTGCAGGGACACAGCCTGCAGGGTGGCACTGCCAGGGCTCTGTGGGGCACTGGACACTTGGGTCCCTGCGGAGATAATGAACAAACCAGTAAGAAGAGAGCGAGGTTCAGGGAAAGAGCAGGCGATTTGAAGCTTCAGCCGTGTTGAGCCGAGACAGCTTTCTGGCAGTCTCCAGCCTTTGTTCAGTCAAAAGCTTTGACACCCTCTGGAAAGGGGCCCCAGTGGGCAAGTTTTGTAAAAGGGATATGAAGCTGGAATAATGTGACAGTGGAAGCTGAGGTGTTTCTGACACTGAATGTGCAACATAGAAGAGCCTGGTAGGTGCCTCACCCTGACCGACAGTTAACCAGTTTTCTTGTCTTGATCCCTTTTCTCTCAGCAACTCCGAAGTCAAGCCAGAGCCCTGATTACCTTTGCTGGGATGATACCGTACCGGACGTCTGGGGACACTAATGCCAGGCTGGTGCAGATGGAGGTCCTCATGAATTAAGCGCTGTGTTTGATGGGGTCTGGGACTGCACACTGTTAGTATATTAGGCACGTGGTCCAGCGGGGGTGGGTTTCCAGTTTTGTTTCTGTTGTGTTGTGTTTTGTTTTTTGTATTATGTATTTTTGTCAATACCAATAAATTTCTTTGATTTGTATTTCTTTTAAACATTTTCCTTTTTTTTTCCTTTAAAATTTTAGGTTGTTTTCTTGTTTTGGGGTGTGTGTGTGTGTGTGTGTGTGTGTGTGTGTGTGTGTGTGTGTGTTTACTTGGGAAATGTTGTCCACAGTTGTTTTGGGGTGTGCATGTGTGCGTGCGTGCATACTTGGGAAATGTTGTCCACAACTGTTTTGGGGCCAGAGAATGAGAGGTTACTTAGGTGTGTGAAACTGGCCAATGTGACTTTAAATGATTAAAAAGTTACCACCTATGAGCAAGGAATCAAAGCCTTTGGACTTCCATTCACTCAGATGCCATAGTCCATAGAGCAGAGCCACTGTGCATTTCCACAAGTGTGGTTGAGTGTGAAGCCAGCTTTGGCTGGTATAAGATCTGTGGGTGGAGTACCAAGTACCGCTGTTCCCTTGAGTAGCCTTTGAGGTCATCCAGCCCACACCACCCCTCATTCCTCAGCCAAGATTCCAGGTGATTAGTCTGCTGGTGTGCGATCCAGGGATGGATCAAAGCATGGACTTGGGACTGCTGGAATAAAAGAGATGCAGATACCCAGCTCACGGTGCAGAGTGATGAGCCCATACGCTCCTCTGCTCTGCCGAGAGCTGACTTCACACTCCACTCTTATAAAGACTTTTAAACTTCTCTCCCTTGGCACTCAATTGATCTACTTAGATACCTTCAAGACTCATGAAAGCAAGCTCATGGACTCATTCTCCATGTCTCAGATACAGAAACCATTTGGCACCTGCATTCTGGATATTTGGTCCCTGAGCAGTAGTTGTCATCTGTTACTGATCCTACTTCTCCCACAGGACCAGTAGCCCTGAACTAAACTAGAAAGATCAAAATGAACATTTGCTCCTGAGTCAGCCAGTTGAGCAAGGTCTGCTCTTCAGGAACACATTTTCCCACAGGCTCTCCAAAAAGGATTTTGTTCCTAGGGAGAAATCTCTTATCACAGGATAGTCATCTCCATATCTTGTCCTTTGAGAAAGGGCTAATGGATTGATAATGGACCATAGATTTCAGGATCCATAAAGGGATTACTTGAGGGTCCTCCAGGTCATGTTCTATCTTCCTTCTTTGGTCTGATCTTGTTAGTGGGACCCAAACCTGAGCTTTACTATGAAGTCATAGAAGGCAAGCCCTGTAGGTGTATCTGAGCAAGGTGTAGCTCACTTACGTGCCCCAGGAGCTGACATGATGTAATGAGAGTACTCCAGACTGTTGTAGCATGTAACTAACTTTCTTTCTTCTTCTTTTTCCTTCTTTCTTTCCTTCCTTTCTTCTTTCTTTCTTTCTTTCTTTCTTTCTTTCTTTCTTTCTTTCTTTTTCTTTCTTTCTTTCTTTCTTTTTTGATAAAGATTTATTTTATGTGTATGAGTACACCATAGCTGTCATCAGACGCACCAGAAGAGGGCATCAGACCCCACTACAGATGGTTGTGAGCCACCATGTGGTTGCTGGGAATTGAACTCAGGACCTCTGGAAGAGCAGTCGGAGCTCTTAACTGCTGAGCCATCTCTCCAGCCTCCTAACTTTGTTTCTTAAATTGGCTTTTTTTACCACAATGCTATAAGACTGGAGTTGGTTGTGGCCTCTGTGGCTTGTCTCTTCTTCACTCCATGAGAGTCAGTTGTGAATTTGTCTTTGTTTTATGCAGTCTGGCTTCATATAGAACTGTACACATCCTGCCAGAAACCAAGTGAGACCAAAAGCCAATAGGAAAGAAAAGCAGCTGCTTATAGTCAGTGGCCAGCAGGTTAGGAGTTGGGTTGGGGAGACCTTTGTGGGAAGAATGAGGTACTGTTCCAGAAGAGTCAAACCCCCCACAAGTAAATTACAGCACTTGCTCTGTATGCTGATTCTGTGACTGCATGTGGCATGCTGGACCTGTGTAGAGCTGAGAACAACTTGAGTTTGCAAGTCATGACATCATCAGGTTCTCTTGTTCCCAGAAGTCATGCATGTTCATTGACTGCATGACTCTGTGGCAGATTATTAGCTTAATCTATCTCCACTCATTTGTTCAGAGACCTAAATTCTTTCCTGATGCATTGTGATTTCATTGCTTACCTGGAGAAATGAGGAGAAAATGGCTCCTGGAGTCTCTTGTTTTCCAGGGCTAGTCTTGAACAAAATCAAGGGTGTTTTGAGACAGACAAGGTAGGAGGCTGCCTCAGGATCTCATAATTAACTTCTGGGGACATCATAGGGGAAGTAAGAGTTAAAAGACCTAGCACATTTTCTGGGCCTGGAGATTTGATCTCCCCTTCCCCCTCCCCTCCTCTCCCCCACCTCCTAGTTAGCTCCTTTTTCTTCCTGCTCCTAAGTAAACTGCTAAGTTGGGTAACTTCAAGTGAACAGTGAGGTAGAACTGAGGGACCCTCATAGAGCGAGTCTTCTGGCTTTGCAGCTCCTGAGCTGGGAGGTTCATTGAAGGGTGGGAAACTTCTTCACACTGGAGGCAGGAAGCAGGCCCCACTCCTGTGCCATGTAAACTCAGACTGGAGCCCAAAGGAGTTCTATAGTTACTGCTATGAGGTTTTAGCCCTGTCATTTTACATCCTAGGGCTTAGGATATTTTAAGCAAAGAAGTATGGGTATTCTCACAGTACCCAGTATTGCCTGATATAAATAACAAAACAAAGGAGTGTTCATTCTTGCTTTGGAACTTTCAGAACTGCCTATTCTAGTTGAATAAATGCTCCTGGCCCAAACCCTCAAGGCTAACTTAGCTGAATGTGCCAGCTTCTGCTGCCCTAGGCTCCACACCCATGTTTTCCCTTGGGCATCAGAGCCTCTGTCTATAATTCATTGGGTATTTCATATATCTTGCCATGAGTCTGTTCCTTCTATCCATGCCATTCATGCCCGACGCTTGCTGATGACTATGCTACAAATAGCCCTAGACTGGCAGGTTGCCCTGAGCATGCTAAAGTAGTGTTGACTTGACTGGCTATAGGGTGAACTGAGTCATCCCTCAGGTAGGGCGATGGGTGAAGACCCCCAAGACTGAATACTGTTGCATACTTAGGGGTAGTGTGGTGTGGGCAGAGACCCAGCATTATTCTGGCATGCATTGTTCCTGGCTGCTTTTGCCCTCGAGCATGTGTTTCTTGGGCACGAGGCAGGTAAAAACATTGGCTATTGACATTCACTGGCTTGTTGCAGTAGGAAGGGCTTATTGCAGATCTTGTAGGAGTATCTAGCTTCAAAGTTAATGTATTGTAGCCTTCTTGGGGCCCCAGAAGACCTTGCCTAGCCTTTTAGTGACAAAAGGTTGTATGAGCTCCTTCATTGGGGACACATTTAGCAGATGAACACAGTCACCTCTAGGTGCAAATGACAGCATCAGTTGCAGTTTGTCTATTGTGCCTTTGGCTCTGCATCTGCTGGCACTTAGTACCTGGAGGCTGAGGGCCTAGCGCAGGCTGCCAGGAGCTCTGCAGCTACTTGGATAACCCTCCTTTGCTGCCATTCACACTTGAGAGGTAGCAAAAATGGCAGCCAAATGAGAAGGCAGTAAGTGGCCTTCGGGCAGCTTGATTGACTGAGGCAATTAGGGGCCCCAGAGAGCCTTTCTTCTGTCACCTGCCATATTTGTCCATCAGAGGCTTCAAATGCTTTGTATGCTAGAAGGGAGTGGGGGGTGGGGCAAGACCCAGTTAGTCCTCACTTGATGAGTAACTTCTGTTGGGAATGTGGTGGGTAGCTTCTCTTCTTTCCTCTTAGCCTTTCTGAGGTCAGTCTTGTGTTTGTGGGGAGGGAATGGTGGGAGAGTTGGTGTGTGTTCGTGTGATCCTTTCTGTGCAGTAACTTGTGTGTTTGCTCTGTTCAGGATGTTTCCTTCACTCTACCCCTGTTTATCCAGTACATGTTCTCCCAATGCACCATGTGCTCCCTTTGCTCTGTTCTTCAGTGGAATGGGAACTCCCTAGCTGAGGCTCCCGGAAGGTGATAGAAGTGCCTCTCCTCACCTCCTCTGTACTCCTGTATGTAAGGCTCCTCAAGCCCACCTGGCCCCTAGTCTCTTGGTCTCTCCAGTCACAGCCACCTGCTTCTGTAAGTAGAGGACTTCTGTCCCAGCTTGGAAGCTCTGAAGTCGTTAATGGCCTCAGACCCAGCCCTCTGGTATCCGGGGAACATCACAAACTGTGGTTGACAATAAACAGCATTTTGATGACAGAACCAGCAAGTGGCGTTCTGGGCCTGGGGTCCTTTATTTGGGACCCTCAGTGGGAAGCATTGGGGAGTCAATAGTGAGGGCTGGCTGTGTCTCAGCTGATGTCAGGAAAAGTTGGGCCTGACCTGGGACAGCTGTTTCTTGACAGTACCTGCTATGTTTTTAAACCAAGAATACTGTAGAGGTCTGGGCGCTGGTATTCTGCCTGGGGATATATGAATGACCAGCAGTACAGATTGGGCATAGCTCTTGCTGGGGCCCTCAGCTGAGCAGGTCCCTTGGAGGCAGTCTGCTGATTCCAGAGTCTTATCCGATACCCATGCCCTCACACCCCTTAGAAGGTTTTATGATGTCCCCTGGCCTCAGCACCTCCTGGATGCAGGCTGGCAAGGCAGTGTGTGGCCTTGGAAGGGACGCTGGTGAGTGGGTGGAGTCAGACAGAGAGGGACTACTGGAGCTGTTTTGTTTTTTTTTTAAACTTTTATTGCATTATGATGAGAAAAGTTACATGATTTCAATTTATCTCTGATCCTGGGTGTGTCAGAGCGCCTGGGAGTGGAGCTTTCTCTGGGTATTGTGGGACTGGCTGCGGAGCTTGCGCCCAAGCTGGAGCTGTTTCTTGAAGCGTCTACCTTTTTCATGGAAAAGTTCTGAGTCTACCTGTGGTTTCCAGCTACTTGGGAAGCAGGCACAGGAGGATCACTTGAGTTTAGCCAAGGCCAACTAAGACCTTGTCTTTATAAAAAAAAGAAAGATGGGGATCGTTGTTGGCCCACCATGAATGTCACCTCAGCTCTTCCTTGGAAATGGCCAGGTTTCACTGTTTGCTTCCTTGGAAGCAAATGGACTGGTGCTCCCAGGCCCTGGGAAGAGAGGCCCATGGCCTGGGAGCTTCACAGCAGCACCATTGAGAGCCATTTCCACTGATCTGGAGACTGTCGGGAAGTTCCTTCTCAATTGTCCTACGTGTCTCTTTCTCCAGCAGTGCCACACTAGGGGCCTCCTCCTCACCACCTCGGCCACTCACACTTGGAATGGGATCCTGCCATGAGCTCTTGAGCAAATGGGCTGGCTGGGTTTTTAGAAAACTTTAAAGCAGACAGTTTTCTAAAACACAGATGGATATGTGGCATGTGGCCCCTGTGGTGGTAACTGCAGCCACCCACATTTGGAAGCATAAACTGCCCTGAGGGTTATGAGAGATAGACAGAGTGGCATGAGGCAGTCTGGAGAGCAGAGCCCTGGACACAGAGCACAGGCTGGGAGGGAACACCCTACGCCACAGAGCTACAGTGTGGCAGAGCTCTGGGAAGGGCTGGGAACTCAGTTCCTCTCTACCCTGAGACACCTTGCCACAGGGAAAGCAGGGGTGCCAGCTCCCTCGACCTCAGATCCTAGGAAGTCAGTGCATCCAAGCAGCTCGCCTACCAGGAGCCATCACTCTGGAAGCCCTCAGCAGGTAAAAGTCACCTTGCATCTGTCTTCTTCCTGCCTTGTGTAGGTGGCTCTCTAAGGTGATGGGTGTTTTTTCTCTGCTGTTTGTCGTATTTCCTTCACAACAGGGTTTCACATGGGCTCCTCACGAAGGTTAGCTTTTCCTTTGTTTCTTCTTTTATTTCAAGACATAAACTTAGATCACAGCCCGTAGGCCAAGGTTTTGCTCTTGGAGGACAGATACTGATGTGTCAAGTTCAGCTGGTGGTTCCTATGTTTCAGGGACTGCTGATTGGAGATTGTAATTCAGCAAATGTTTGACGGCCTGCCCAAGGCCAGACAATTGACTCAGCTTACACTGTGTCCCCAGTTTCCAAGGACATGGTCCTAAAACAAAGTCACTGCCCTCTTTAGGGGCAAGCAATAGTGAAGGGATCTCCTGCAAGTGAGTCTCCTGATTGATTTCAAGCCTTCTCTGGCCTCCTTGAGCACTAACCAGGAGCCCCGAGGCTACAAATCCTGGGGCAATTTGTGAGGACAGCCCTATTTTCTGAGGATCTGAATGTATATACACAAACAGTAATAGAACAGGCCCAAGAAACGCCACAAGAGGAGGATACCGAAGGATGAAGATGGGTGTGGTGGTGCACACCTATAATCTCAGCTATGTAGGCTGAGACAGGAGGGTTGCAAGCTGGAGGTCAATCTGGGCAACTAAGTGACAGGACCCTGTCTCAAAACATAAAAGGGCTGGGGTCGGGCATCTCAGTGGTGAGTGCCTGTCTGCCTCCTACAGGGCCATGGGTTCAATCCCAGCACTGCCCTCCAAAAAGGGGGCAAGATGGAAGGCAGGATTTCCAGAACTGGGGATGGAGGAGCTATCTGTATGTGACATGGATTCAGACCCACAGAGGCAAGCAGAAGATGTGTGTGGCACCAGGTCAGTTCTGGCCTGCTCCCACTTCTCATGCTCCAGGGGTGCGGCACATGTGTTCACGTTTCCTGTGGCTCGAAGCAGCAGAAGCCGAGGAGAACCTGCCAGAGGTCACAGGCCTCATGTTCATCCCTTCCGTGGCCAGACTGGATCATAGGGTAGCTGCCTTGTTTAAGAGGTATGTGGGGACCAGGAGGGGAGCAGGGAGGGTGACCCATGAGGCAGAGAGAGACGTTGGGTAGGTGATTTGAGGAGACCCTGGTCGGTGCAGGGCAGCAATTACCATGCTGAGGCAGTGAATTAGCACATAGGCCTGCAGGCCAGCTTCTAAAGTATCCAGCCAGAAGAGAAAAGATCTTCAGAACCTATCTGCAGCATAAAAGATGGCTTTGAAAACTTCCAAGTCAGCATTCCTTTAGCCAGAAGAGCCAGCCTCTGGGCTGCAGTGCCACACCTCCTTCTGTCAGCTCCAGCCCTGGTGACACAGGAGGCTCTAACTGTTGCTCTTTGGGGGAGGGGAGGGGTCTTGCTGCCATCTGACTGGAGAGCCTAGATTCTGGCTGGTGTTTTTCACAAGTTTCTTGGGTGATTTTCCTCCCCTAGCAGGACCAGGAAGCATCGATCTGACTTGACTGCAGGGAGTGGTGAGGTAGGCCTCTCAGCCTCTACTCCACAGCACAGCAGTTTGTTCAGATGAAGAGGTTTGCTGCGATGAAGAGGTGAAAATAAATTCAGCCCAGCTAGGAAAAAGTTCACCAGGCCTAGGCCCATTGGCTCACCTTGCTCAGTACCCCCACTATGGTTAAAGGCAGCCCATCCATATGCCTTTTTAAAATGACATCAGATGTAAAAAAGTTGTCACAGAGGAGTCAAGGTCATGTTTTTAAGATAGCACAGGTGAATGACATCTGCTAACTTGAGCTGAATCCTTAAGCCCAAACCCAAGATATCCACCTGTGCCTACTTTCTTGCGCCTTGACTGAGGACTAGGGCCTTCCAAGAGCCTTTCAGTGCCTGGAGCATGAAGTCCAAGCTCAGGGCCAAGAACCCAGGCTCATTCCCTGAAATCTTAAGCAGCTTCCTATGGGGACCTGCCCCAGCCGTCATGGACCCAGTGCGGGAGCCCGAGCTCAGCTGTCCCCAGGTGCTGGAGGCCAGTGGTAGGAGAGTTTCAGGAACTTGGGGAGCTTAAGAGATGGGCAGATCATGCAAGCACCAGGCGCTGCACTCCTAGAATTCTCTGAGTGTTTTCTGGCTTTGTATCCTGCAGCCTTTCACCTGCAGACACAGCCAACTCTTTTTTTTTTTCCCCCCTGCTTGGAATCTGAGCCTCCTTGTCCTGCTTTTGCCCACAGCCTAGCATCGAAGCGGCTGCTCACCAGAAAGCATGCCTACAGCTAATCACATTAGTCAAGACATTTATTTTTCTCGCACCTGTTTTTCATGGTCACTAAAGAGCTGAGTCCAGAAATACACAAAGCCTTTCTGTTTGCAGAACACTGTGAATGTCCTTCCAGGTCCCTGCCTGATGGTCAGCCCACAGAGGGAAGATTCTCTCCACTTGTCAGGTGGTGAGACTGACACTTAGGTCTCAAAGTATGACCAGATCCCTCTTCCCATTTCCTCTGAGGCTTGGGCCAGGCTTGGCATAGAGCTAACCAGGTACTGGGCTTTTAGAGGCAACTCTGAAGTTATGTTTCCAATGTCCCTGTTGTAGGAACAGTCATGAGCTTCTGGGATCCAAAATCTCGAGATTGCTAAGCCTATAATCCTAGTGTTTGTGAGGTTGAGGCAGGAGAATTGCTGCAACATTGAGGCTGGCCTGGGCTACACAGCAGTTACCAGACCAGCAACGGTTATATTGCAAGACTGTCTGAAAAATAAGAAAAAAAAATTAAAAGATTTGAACCTGGTGATGCATATCTGTAATTCCAACACTTGGAAGGTGAAGGAAGGAAGATCTCGAGTTCAAGGCCACCCTGTCTTAAAATAAAAATAAGAAGGCTACCATGAGCTACATAGTAAACTCCCAGGTTTTTGTTTTGTTTGGGGACATGTGGTCTAGGCTGGCCTGAACGTACTGTGTAGCCGAGGATAGCCTTGCGCTCCCAATCCTCTGCCTTCTATCTTCTGAGTTCTGGGATTACAGACATGGGCAACCATACCCAGCTTGAGACTGCTTTAGCAAAACAACAGAAAGCTTGTTTAAAAGTGTACCTTTGGAACTCGAAATGAGACAGAATGGCCATGTCTCCTCCCTCTCTGGTTCCAGGGAAGAGTTTCCCAGAAAGTTAGAAAGCTAAAGAAACTTTTATAATGAAAGTCTAGACGTAAGACAAGCTAGCAGCGCTGAATCACTGGTTTCCTGGCAGAATCACTAGGATGAAAGAATTTACCTGTTACTGGAACCTGAGTTCTCTAGGCTCACGGCTTCAGTTTGTGCAGGTGCAGCAGCACGGAGCTCAGAACAGCCCTGCATTGAAAACTGCAGCTAAGCCTGCATGGAGGGCTAAGGGGTTGATAGAGACTTACTGTCATATGAGACAAAAAAAAAACCTAGAAAGAAAATCAGCTCTCACTCAGCAAACAGTGATCACGATTCAGGATTCTGCTGTGTACCTTAGCTACCGAGAAGCTCCAAGCTTGATTACTGTTTCTCTCTCTTTTCTTTGAGCTAGTACGAACACCTTATAGCATCTTTGCCCCAGCCAGAGTAACCCATGTGGTATTTTATCCAAAGATGTTATGCTTTTATGCTTTGGTTATGACCCATGGTTTGAGTCCTGAGTTGCATGCATCTGAGGGCACCGACATACTTTGTTCTGCTTGTGCTCCAAAACAGTTGCATTAGGTCTAATGCATTGCTCATGCCTAGGGACCCCGTAGGGTGAGGGGTGGCTTAATAGTTAATCTGTCCATGAAGGAACAGAAGCCAAGAGTCCTTCCTCCCGTTGATCTTAGCCAGAAGGCCAAGAAACAACCACGAGTCTTCTCTTCAAGCATGCAGAAGTCTTAATGTCTGCCCATTTCCCTTTTGCACCAGCTGGTCAGAGCTTCAAGGCATGTTGGTGTCTAGCTACTCTTAATACTGTCCAGGTAAAAGGACCAGGATTACAGCAGGCAAACCTTTGTGCTCCTCAAGGCTCTCTGGGAAGCCCAGCAGTTCAGCCCTATTTCTGGCTTTCCAGGGCTGCTGTGGACCTGATCTCTCTGTGTCCTCTCTGTCCCTACACTGAGTAGGATTTGGATCTGTCTCTCCTTTGTGGGGTCATCAAGCCTGTGAGCCCCTAGTGGGCAGGGATCTGATTCCATGTTTGGCAACCCTAGACCTCTGCAGGGTTCTCCCCCAGGGCAGCTCCTGGCCAGGGAAGATCTCTGTACGGGCTTTCTACTGTGTCCGAACTGGAGGAGCCACGCCCCCAGGAAGAAGCCAAGCAATTCTGGTACGGTTGCTGCAGCTGGTGTTGTGAATCAGGCCGACGAGCAGCGCATCCTCTTACCCGGCTATTTCACGACACCAGGGTTGCACCCTACCCATCCTCTCCAGGCAAGCGTCGTGGGACCACAGGACACAGGGACTTGGGGACAGGGTGGGTTGGGACAACTGACTGTGAAAGAGATGATATTCACTAGCCCATAGCCTCTCTCTCATACATCTCCTCATAATCACCTGGGAAGCTTTAGGCAAATGCCAGGGTCTACCCTCCCCCTGTCGGCCCAAACCCACGAAGGCTCAGAGGTATGATCTCAGAGTCAGCGTTCCTGAGAGGGTCTAATCCATGTGCAGCAAGAAGAAAGCAGATGGGCCCAGGGCTCAGAATTGAACTGCTCCCCTGTTCTTATCTGACCATGCTGTGGCACCTGCTAGCCCTCCCCAACCCCACTCCTTTAGATTTGATGTCCACCACTCAACCACTGCTCCTGGCACCAAAACACCCAGGACAAAAGCAGTTTCTCATCCTGATATCCTTCCTGTCAAGGATCCCTGCTCATAAACATCTTCGCCCAAGGGGTTCTCCCACCCCACCTTCAAAAAAAAAAAAAAAAAAAAAAAACCACCTGGCTTCATACAAAAAGCTAATGCCATCATCTCTGTCTTCAGGACACCATACTGTTGCCATGTGTAAGTTGGTCTGTGAGACCCCAGTTCCCTCTTTCACGTGCACACCCTGCCTGCCTCATCCTAACACATAGGCCTTCCTACTCTGTTGGAAGCCCAAGCCACCTTTTGTCCAGAGCCTTTGCTCTCTTCCTGCCTGTCTCCCCGTCCCCACTCCCTTGCAGTTCCTGCTCACATATGGGTGGCCGAGCTCAGGATTTGCATCCACAGAGAGACCTAGTGGCCCTACCTAAGAATAGCTTTGTTTTCTTCATAGCATGTATCACTAAGTGTATTCTGATGATTGCTTGTCTGTTTATTGCTGGCCGTCTCTCCCTCTAGAATGTGAGCCCCCCCCCCCAGAGGACAGGGCTTTGTTTGGGGGAGGGTGGGAAGGAGGTTGCTCAGCACAGAAAATTGTATGTGTTAATTACCTAATAATGCTAATAAGGTGGAATGGATAGATGATCCCCAGCCTGCTACCCCACCAATTCTCTGTTCTTCCAGCCAACCCACCTCCTCCTCTGTCCCTGCCCAGCTTCCTCTCAGCCTCTATCTCCTGTGAGGTCCCTTCCTCTGCTGGTGCTTCATACTCTGCGCTTCCAGGCTCAGGGTCCAGTATATACGAGGAACTGTTTGGAGGGGCCTCTGTGGCCATGAAGATTGCAGGCCTAGTGTTCAAGGTTATGACCTGCCCTCCTGTCCTTGTGGCTCAGCCACAAGACTTTTTTTTTCTGACCTCTGAGTCTGTCTGGTCCTTGACTGGCCCTGGTACAGTGTGGCTCCTGACTTGCTCAAAGATACCCCCCCCCCCAAAAAAAAAACAGAATGGAAACTCCTTGAGGTCCAGTCTCAGGACTGTACTCAGAGTAGGGGTCCTGTGTCCTCTCAGAAGCTGGATCCAGGATGTACGGCATTCCATCAGTTGAAAGCAGTCCCTCTTTAGGGTCTGTGCTTTGGCACAAGGTGTCAAACAGGCACCAGCTGTTCTGCTGATAAGCCCTTCAAGGGATCCGGCCTAAACCTCATTCTACTTCAGAGAGTGCAATGGGGCAGCAGGTTTGCGGAAGTAGCCTCGCAGCCCTTCCAGCCAACACGAGTGCTTTGGAGAAAGGAAGAACTTATGTGCCAAGGTCATTCAGCAATTTCATAGCCTCTTACTCCTGGCTGAAAACCAGCCCTGGCCTCTTCTACCCCAAGATCTTTATCAGGAATTTTCCGTAGCTGCCAGCGCACAGTGTGTTGGAATGGTGTGGGGATGCTGGGTGGCTGAGATTTTTGCCAGGTAGCTGGCAGTTTAAAACTCAGAAGATAAGATCTACCCCAAGGGCCATGGACCTGTTGGGAGGTGGTGTGGGGGAGGCTCCCCAAATCTCACCATTCCTGTCAAGAAGGTAGAAAATTGACCCAGAGGGGTCCTTGGCCCCTGAGTCCTTACTTCAGGCCTTCAGCCCTGCTGGGAGCTGGCAGGGAAAGTGTGCTGTGGGAACCTCCAAAGCCTCCTTGCATGCCCGTCTCAAGGTAACCCTGCCCGCCACGGGCTACCCGCCTGGGTTAGCTGTCCTTGGTTCTAGCCTCCATTCATTCCCTGTACAACCAACAAGCGTTTATTGAGCCCCAGTTGGTGCGAGGGCCCTGCCTTTGTGGCTTCCTTTCCTAGACATTGGAGGGAACACTTGCCCCCTCCATGACAAGGAGTACCAAGATCTGAGAACATCTCCATGCTCATGGGGTGACTCTGGGACAGTCTCTATCCGGTCTCAGCACCGTCTTCCCAGAGACATCTGCCCTGGTCCCTCTGGCCCAGAGTAGCAGGGGCCATCTGGGTCTCTTGAAAGCACCCAAGAGAGTGCAACTTCCTGGGTCTGGATGCCTTGGGGCAGGTCCTCTAGGGGATATGGGTAGGCTCTGAGAGGTAGGGACATGGGAGGCAGCAGAGTGCTTTCCTCCAGTTTCCTCTGGAAGATACTGAAGCCTGAGCCTGGGCCTGAGCCTGAGCCCGAGCCCGAGCCCGAGCCCGAGCCCGAGCCCGAGCCCGAGCC
>JADRCD010208395.1:0-20037 GCA_019843815.1 Montemys delectorum | reverse complement strand
GAGCCCGAGCCCGAGCCCGAGCCCGAGCCCGAGCCCGAGCCCGAGCCGGAGCCCGAGCCCGAGCCCGAGCCTGAGCCTGAGCCCTAAGCAGAGACCCAGTACATGAGTGGACAGCAGCCTTCTGACCTTCACCACCCTAGGCGTATATAGGAACAAGGCACATAAAAGGCCTCCTCCAGGAAGCCTTCCCTGGCTGTCCACACTTTGATCCTTCTCCAGTGGTCCACTCTTGCAGCTGTCTGCTCACCTCACAGCTGGTCTGGTCTGATCTTTCCATGCGCTCTTGCTCCACCATGGCTTCTCCAAGTCCCCGGCTCCCACACAGCATGGGGTACTGGTAAAGATCTGTTGGACAGTGACAAGAATCCTCAGATCTTATTTTTAATTTCATAAGCTTTGTTTTAAAAAATCTTGTGCCAGATGTGGTGGTGCATGCCTTTAATCCTAGTGCTTGAGATACAGAGCCAGGAGGATTTCTGGGAGTTTGAGGCCAGCCTGGTCTATAAAGTGAGTTAGAGGACAGTCAAAGCTATTATACAGAGAAACCCTGTCTCAGAAAACAAAACAAACAAAATCTTGCAAATTAATAAAAAGATCCACACCAAATTTAACCATACCCAAAGTCAATACAATTTAATGAACTTCTATACAGTTAGGATTGGCATAGAAATGAAAGCTGTGGAGCTTCACATTAAATTTTACACCTTTAATATCAAATATATTTTTTGTAATTGTCCAGCAAAAAAATAAAAATTTAAAAAAACCGTGACAGAGTTAGAACTAGGAAACCAGGAGCCTTTTGTCCCCTTTCTGTGTCCTGCCCTGCACCCAGCCCCTCCCTCCCCATTTCTTTATATTCAGCCTTTCTTATGCTCCTTTTATTAACTTGCACAGGTACTTTTGTTTTTATACATATACATATTTTTGGCTAGATTCCACATTAGGGAGAATTTCGAGATTGTGTGATCTCACCTAATATTCATTCTGAGACCATCCATTTTCCTGAAAACATTTTAACTTGATTGCTGAGTAGCATGCATACATGTATATAATTTATACATATATAATTTGTGCATGTATAATTTATACATATATACATATATATGTGCATATATAATTTATACATATATAGTTTTTATTATCCATTTGTTTGTTATTATCCATTCCAAGTCTTTGTTATAGTCAATAAAGCAGCAAGAAACTTGTACAGTCGTCTCGTTTTCTTGTAAGGGGCTGAGTCACCTGGCTGGGAAGCAAACTGAGAGCAAATTCAGGGTATGTGTCTGAGAGGGCAGAGGGAGCAGGCCGTAGGGGAGGCCCTAAGCCTCAAGGGAAACTCTGGGTGGTTCTTCAGAGACAGGGCAGGATGCCAGGTTTTTTTGTTTTGTTTTGTTTTGTTTTGTTGTTTTTTGAGTGGAACTCACTCTGTAGACCAGGCTGGCCTTGAACTCAGAAATCCACCTGCCTCTGCCTCTCAAGTGCTGGGATTAAGGGTGTGCACCACCACTGCCCAGCAGGATGCCAGACTTTTATGCCTCACAGCCATGGGTTATTGAATGCCCAGCCTCTCAGGGAAAGAGAGTTATGGGTGGGGCCATTAATGTAAGGGCTGACTCCAGGGACCCTCACAGCCACAAGTCCTTTCTTAGGACACATCAAGGATCTATTAGTTCATGCATCAAGACCCAGGGTCTCTTTCATACCCCAGGGCACTGTCCCTGCAATGACTTAGGAGCCTTCTGTGACCAGACCTCCTACTTCATGGGTACACTGCATGGCTCCAGGGAAGGAAGGACAGTTGCTCTGGGCTCCAAACTACAGCCCCATAGGCCAGCGAAGGTGTAGGTCAGGTGTGGCACTGTGCCTGATTGCCCTAGAGGCCAGTGGCCAGGACCAAGCCCTCAAGGCTTGTCAGCCAAGAGATGGTTGCAGGTCTGGCTTGAGGCCACTAGCGATAATGGCTTATGTATATCAAAATGTATCAGGAAAGACGCTGAGACTGTTGAGGGAGGGAGACTGGAAAACAGACTTCCTTTTTCATGGGCATGTCCTAAAATGACATCCAGTCAAACTAGTAAATAAAATGAAAGAAATACGCTGTGCCCCAACACAAGGACTCTTCACCTGCAGTGTAGGTAGGCACTTAGAGCAGGCCTTCCCTGAGTCCTCTCTCATGTCTGCTGCTTCCTGGGTCCTAGCTGCAGAACCTCTGCTACCCTAAGCTTAGAAGGGCTACTGCAGGACACAGGGACATGGCTTGGGGCTCCAGCCCTCCTGTGGGCTGAGCGGCCCCTGTGTCAATGATCAGATAAATGGGGGCAGGACAGCAGTTGCTATGCTCCGCCCCCCCACCCTGGCAGAGACCCTGCTCACTTGCCATGGGCGGTCTGGACCAAGCTCCCGCCTTCTCCCAGCTGCCACCCAGCCTATAAAGCCACCCTCAGTGCCCTTGCCCACTCTGTCCCCTCCTTTGATACCCAGAGCCATAATGGCAGAGCTCCCTGTGACAGAACTGCCTGGCGATGCTCTGTGCAGTGGGCGCTTCACCATCAGCACACTGATGGGAGGTGACGAGCCCCCACCAGCTGCCTGTGACAGCAGCCAGCCCAGCCACTTGACACACGGCAGTACCTTGTACATGCGCACCTTCGGTTACAACACCATAGATGTGGTGCCTGCCTACGAACACTATGCTAACAGTGCTCTGCCCGGTGAGCCCCGGAAGGTGCGGCCCACCCTGGCTGACCTGCATTCATTCCTCAAGGTAAGCAGCAGTTCAAAGACTGGCCACTTCCTGGCCGTGTGACTTTGGTATGATTGCCCAATACTTTCTGTCATCTGTGTTGTGAAGATGGCTGGGCATCGTCCTCTAGGATCGAGATACCCAAATGAAATAGTGGACAGAGGTGCCATGAAGCTCGGGGCACATATACATATAATCTAGGCACCAACAGTGTAGATATAGCATAGCCTGCAGCTTATACAAATGCAGGTTGCACACTGCTAATAGAGACTGTGAGAGGGAGGGAGGGAGCATGGTGGGTCCTCTCAAATATCAGCTCACTGGCTTCGCTGTCTGGGAGGCTAGAGGATCCAATCCCTGTCACCTCACGGTTTCACCAACAGTTGGATGGTTCTGGATCTGGAACTTTCCTGACCTCTAACACTCTTCTGTGTTTCAAAGTTACCCTCTGAAGGGGCCAAACAAGACCCCTTGTTTGAATAGGGATGCTGAGATGAGGTGTTGGGAAGAAGGGGAAGAAGGCCCCAGAGTGGGCTGCAGTCAGTAGGAATACGAAACAGAAGACTACCCCGCTGAAGTCCAGGCCTGAGTTCAAGTCTATCTGTGCCAGAGACCCCGTGTGAGGCATGGGGCTTACTGCTTCATCTCTCATCCCATGTTGCTTCTCAGACTGCAGGCTTGTCAGTTCTGAGCCATCTGCCCTAGATGGGGAGGAGCCTCCTTGGGCAGAAGCACTCTGAATGCTCAGCTTGCTTGCTCTCTCTGGTGTTTCTCCAAGCTTCAAGCAGTACTGTGGCCAGGAAGCTGTCCAAAGGCTGCCTGTGTGGCTAAGTGGGGCAGGCAGGATTGAATGCAGACACCCAGCCCCAAAACCCCATCTCCTGACTCCTATTGGTCTCTGGGCCCCCAGCAGGAAGGTAGCCACCTGCATGCCCTGGCCTTTGATGGAAGGCCAGGCCATGAGCTGACTGACGGACTTGTGGAAGACGAGACAGGCACCAACAGCGAGAAGAGCCCTGGAGAACCTGTTCGCTTCGGCTGGGTCAAGGGGGTGATGGTAAGTGACTGTGGACTGGGGCTTGATGTCTGGACATGGCGTGAGTAGAGCCCCATTCATCCTCAGATTTGACTCTCAGGCCCTAGTGAGCAGTTTAGACCTTGGGCTCAGTTTGGGCCTCAGTTTCCCCATCAACAGTGACCTCCAATTAATTGTTTTTGGTGTAGGCTTCCAAAACTTCTTGTGTGTTCTTGGCCAAGATCCAATCTTGAGAAGATCTCTGCTTAGCTACTCACTAATGTTGTAGCCTTAGGAAAGTTACTTAGCCACTCCCTGCCTCGGTTTCCTCACTTGTAAATACTGAGCATCAAAATAGTTGTTGGGTGTGAAAATTCTTGAATCAATGCCTGCTAGGGGGTTATTAGAAGAAATTCCCCATCTGGCCACTAGAGGGGAGGACTAACATACAAATCTATTATTCCTCCCCTCCGCTGTCATAATGCATGCGACAGCCTGCTGGAAGAGGCATGTTAGTTGTAGTTTGAAGCACAAGTAAGCCTTCAGGTAGAAAAGAATCAAGTGCCCTTGACTTTGAAAGACAATATAGGGTTCTACAAAGATGTGGGGATGGGGTACAGGAGAAAGCAGGACCAGAGCTTTCGCCCACCCAGGGGCTTCACAATCAGAGTTGGGATACCCCTGATCTGTGTTAGCCAGAACCAGGCACACTCTGATTTTCATCACAGCAGATGAGAGCCCCCAGAAATATGAGTGTGAAGATCACAAGTCCCTACCTGGCCCTAGTAGTTGGCAGGGCCAAAGACCATATCAGGGCCTCCCACTTGGAATTTCAGCCCCAATGATGACCTCTGGCTCTGCCTTTAATCTGAGCTTTGATTTCTGCTCTATGTGGGGTGCTGGCTTCAGCTGGTTTTTGTTGATGCTTCCAGAATACCATGCCCAGGGCCAATAGCTGCTCAAGGCAATGGCTGGGACCTGGCAGACGCAGGGTCTTGGGCTTGGAACAGGGTGAATGATGGGAAGACTGAAGCCATTCCCCAGGCCTCCTTGGTAGAGTGGGAGGAGGTGGGATGAAAACTGTCCTCCCCATTTGCCCCCAAGCCAGGCAGCCTGATTCCATGGGAGAGAGAATCTAGGGTGTCCCCTAGACCTGGGAACAAGCACCTGAGGCCTTGGGCATCCGGCCTCAGGAAGCCTCTAACTCCACTCTCCTGCCAGATCCGATGTATGCTCAACATCTGGGGTGTGATCCTCTACCTGCGGCTCCCCTGGATTACGGCCCAGGCGGGCATCGGTGAGTGCCACCTCAAGGAGAAGGGAAAGCATACGTGCTTGAGTTCTGGTCCAAACTCCTTGGGCTGTAGAGACTCCAGGCTAAGCCTGCTCCTCCCCAGTACACCCTTGGACAGCAGCGGCCATGGCTGAGGGTGGAGCAGAAGAGACCGTTGGATGTAGAGTCAGCAGTGTCAGGGTACCTCGGTGAGCCAATTCTATGGCAGAGTATCTGTGCTGAGAACTGGGACTTTAGAGGACCCGGGTTCAGCTGCTGGGTAGCCTTGCTTTCTTTCTTTTTACTGTCAAAAGGGGGTGCCGCCCTTTCCATGCCTGGGAACTATTCACACATTGGCACCTGAACTTCCTGTTAGTCAGCTCACGGAGGAAGGCAGATAGACCAACCTTATCTAGTCTGGAAAGGCGTGTGTGTGTGTGTGTGTGTGTGTGTGTGTGTGTGTGTGTGTGCATGTTCATATGCTCTCATGCGCATCTTTGTATTTGATTGTGTAGAGTCCTCAGGCATGTACCTTAGGAGCCATCCGCCTCCTTTGACATGGGTCTTTCATTGGCTCAGATCTCACTAATTAAGCCAGACTGGCTGGCCAGCAAGCCCCAGGAATCTTCCAACTCTACCTCTCCAATACTGGGCTTGCAGGTGCATGCCACCCTGCCTAGACTTTTGTGTGGGCTGTAGAAATCAAACTTAGATCTTCCTGCTCGCAAGCCTAGCACTTTACTGTGCACCTTGATAACTCCCAGGTGCCCTGCTTCTTGTTTTCATTTTGAGACAGAGTCCTGCATATCCCAGGTCTCAAGCTCACTATGTAACAATCAAGGATGACCTTAGAGTTCTAGCTACCAGGATTTCTAGCTACTAGGATTAAAGGCGTGTGCCACTATGCCTGGATTATGTGCTACTAGGGCTCAAACCCAGGCCTTGTGCTAGGCAGGCACTCTCCCAACTGAGCTACATTCCCAATCTTTATTTTTTGTGAGTTTTTCATTTGGGTTTGCGTGTGTGTGTGTGTGGGGGGGGGTTGCTATTGTTTGTAGCAGAGTCTCTGTCTCTCTTTTGTAAACTTGGTTGTTTTAGAACTTGCTATGTAGATCAGGCCTTGAACTTACAGAGATCCACCTGCTTCTGCCTTGTGAATGCTGGAATTAAAGACATGTGACATCATGCCCCAGCTCCTTCTTTCTGCTTTGACTCAGGGCTTCCCTCTCTATTGCCCAGGCTGGCCTTGAACTCTCTACCTCCCAAATGCTGGGGTGGCAGGCCTGCACCTCGGCCTCTGGCTGAAACCCACTGTTCTTCAGGTGACAAACTGAGGCTTAGAGAAAGGCACTCGGGTCACATGGGGACTGAGGGGATGACCTGAGAAGTGTGCCGATTAAGTTTTGGGGCGCTCCCATTCACCCCCACACAGTGCTGACTTGGCTCATCATCCTGCTGTCGGTCATGGTGACATCCATCACTGGCCTCTCCATCTCGGCCATCTCCACCAATGGCAAGGTCAAGTCAGGTGAGTTCTGGGGGCATCTTTACCTGGACTCCATGCTTTCTGAGCTACTGTCCCACCCCTGGCGTACCCCATCATGCCCACCTGGCTTCAGATGGGGACTTGTGGGGGCTCTCTACCTCTCAAGGTGGTCTCGGTTGCCCACCCTGTGGCCCCTTGGTCCTGCCCCTCTTGCAGTACACTGTTTCTTCTCTGGCCCTCTGCCCTCGCTAGGTGGCACCTATTTCCTAATTTCCCGGAGTCTGGGACCTGAGCTGGGGGGCTCCATTGGTCTCATCTTCGCCTTTGCCAATGCTGTGGGTGTGGCCATGCACACTGTGGGCTTTGCAGAGACTGTGCGGGACCTACTTCAGGTGAGGGGCCGGGTATGGGGCAGAGGGAGCAGGACAACCCCCCACCCACCCTACACACACACACACACACACACACACACACACACACACACACACACTGCTCCTCACAGAGGACCAGGCCTTCCTTCACCTACCTAATCTTTGCTACCAGCGACCAAAGCTACATCTGGTCACTTTGAGTGTCAATAAATGTCTATTAAGTTAAGTATAGACCACCCTCACAAGACCCCTTTTGTGGTGTATGCTGCCTTTGGACCATGTTGTCCATGCCCACACAGTAGCTCTTTCGGGGAAGGGTGACGTATCCTCTCAAGGTATGCCTTGTGTGAAGTGGGGGTGGGGGGTCTGGAGTAGAGGGGAAGACTGGACACACAGCCAGTCTGCTCCCACAGGAGTACGGCACACCCATTGTAGACCCCATCAATGACATCCGCATCATCGGCGTGGTCACGGTCACTGTGCTGCTAGCCATCTCGCTGGCTGGGATGGAGTGGGAGTCCAAGGTGAGGAGGATGTGTTGGGAGGGAGAGGGTGGGTCTGGGTCTGGTTTTGCCTCTTCTTAGAGTATCAACTAGGATTGAAGGGTGGCTGCTAGGAACAAAACAAAACAAAAACAAGAACAACAACAAAACAAAAACAAAACCCTAGGACAGACTTTGTTCTTCTCCTCTAACCCTCCCAAGGATACGGTTTAGGGCTAGCATGGTGGTTTCCATGGGGCCGGGGAGAGGCGTGAAGATTCCTCCCATCCTGTGACCTTTGCATCCCTGAGTGTGGCCCTTAATGACCTGGTTCACAATAGCCACCATCATCACAGCTGTGGTCCAGGCAGAGGGACAGGGAGGAGTGAAAGAAAAGAAGAGAATTCTCTATCCATACGTGGAGGTTAAAGCCGAAGTTGTGCATATTGCTCCTGCTCACACCCCATTGGCCAGAACCTGTTCTTGTAGCCATACAGAGCTGCAAAGAGAGGCAAGAAAATGTGCACTTCAATCCTGCTAAATCCTGTATCCAGCCAAATGCCAGAGGTTTCCTATCACAAAACAAAAGAATCACTGGGCTCTAGCCAGCAGGCTGGACCAGAAGGGAGCCTTTGACTTGGGAGGGGCCTGGCTTGCTGCCTCACTTCTCCACATTGTTCTCTGGCCTCCTGGCTCTGCAGTTTCCAGGTGGTTCTGTGCTTCACTAACCTTCCTCTTGGTACTGCCTGCTGCTGGGACTACTACTCCAGACCACCCTGGTAATGTAGCCCCCAGCCTGACTCCATCATGCCTCCTGTTTCTAGTCTCGGGCCAACTTGTTCACTGTGACATCCCCGACTTCTCATTGTCTGACTGAGGCGAGGAGACAGTTACGTGGTTAACAAAGTGCGTGACCACGCAGGTCCCTGAAGGTTGGAGTGGCCATCTGACCTCCGGTGTCCTTTACTCCAGGCCCAGGTGCTATTCTTTCTTGTCATCATGGTCTCTTTTGCCAACTATCTGGTGGGCACACTGATCCCAGCGTCTGAGGACAAAGCTTCCAAAGGCTTCTATAGCTACCACGGTACGTGAGGTCAGGAGACCCGATGGTGGCTCTGTGGATAGGGACAGTTGGTCTGTGTATTTCACTCCTTAAATGGGTGCAAGAGGCCAGGATCTCCTCCTATGGCCACAGGCTTTCAGAATCCCACTGCTGTTGGACTGTGCCTGGTTAGACGGCCAAGCCCTGTGGGTGACTCTGACTTAGGCATTGGTTTTCCAGGGGACATTTTTGTTCAGAATCTGGTACCTGACTGGAGAGGCATCGACGGTAGCTTCTTCGGCATGTTCTCCATCTTCTTCCCTTCGGCCACAGGCATTCTGGCAGGGGCCAACATCTCTGGGGACCTCAAGGTAAGCAGCAGAGGCTGTCTAACTGGTACCACAGGGGACCCGCATCCCAGCACCTTGGTATTATACCCAAGACCCCCAGCTCTGCCTTGAAGACTGACTTATTGGCTCATGACAGGCCTTTGTCTAAAAGACCTAATATGCTCCGGTCTGTTCTTGTTACTTTGCAAAGTTCTGTGACTCTTTCAAATCCCTCCTGCAACATCTCTGCCTGAAATTCCATTCACCGTGGTGTGTTCTCAGCATAAGACATCAGCCTGATGTCTCTGGCTCTCTTTCCAGCTTAGAGTCAGACACGAGTTAGGTGCTTGGTGTGTTTGTTGATTGAATGATAGTGAATGGGGTCAAAGCAGCAATGCAAAGTGCTGTGCAGTGGGAGTGAGAACAGAAGGGACAGCAGAACTTCTGGGTGGGGGTGGGCCTAGAACCTTTGTAAAGTGAGAAAACAGGAGGGCCTTTGCTGGCAGAAAGCAAAGAGATGGGGATGTGCCAGACACTGGGCCAAAAATGGTATTGTGCTGAACTCTGACCTTAGTCTCCCTCCCCCTTGAAGGCAGTCCTCAATTGTGTTTCTCACAGAATTAAGAATTGGGCACGGTGGGCACAGTAGGCACAGTAAGCGCAATGGGCATTGTGGGCCCTGTGGTGCAGGCTTAGAATCCCAGCCCTCATAAAGCTAAGACAGGAGGATCAGAAAAGTTAAAGATCATTTTTTTTTTTCGAGACAGGGTTTCTCTGTGTAACCCTGGCTGTCCTGGAACTCACTCTGTAGACCAGGCTGGTCTCGAACTCAGAAATCCGCCTGCCTCTGCCTCCCAAGTGCTGGGATTAAAGGCGTACGCCACCACCGCCCGGCTGAAGATCATTCTTTACTACACAATAAGTTCAGATCCTGTCTGGGCTCTGTGAGGCACAATTTTTTGCCAAACCAAACCAAGAGCAAACCCAGATGTTCCTGGAGACAAGAGAGAATGCACCGGGCTAGGCCAGAACCTCCTACTTAGTGAGGCCTGGGGAGCAGGATGCTTGCTTACCACACTCTGTCGAGAGTAGCTGGCAGAAAGCCTTCAGCCTGACCCCTTATCAAGCCCTATTAACTGTCAGTGACATTGTCTTGGTTAGAGTTTTACTGCTGTGAACAGACTCCATGACCAAGGCAACTCTTATAAGGACAACATTTAACTGGGGCTGGCTCACAGGTTCAGAGGTTCAGTCCATTATCATCAAGGCAGGAGCATGGCAGCATCCGGGCAGACATGGTGCAGGAGGAGAGTTCTACCTCTTCACATGAAGGCTGCCAGGAGAAGAGTGGCTTCCAGGGAACTAGGGTCTTAAAGCCCACACTCACAGTAACACACCTACTCCAACAAGGCCACTCCTCCTAACAGTGCCACTCCCTGGGCCAAGCACATTCAAACCACCACAGTCATCAAGCATCTCTCCCCAGTGACCAGCATCAGTGCCAGCAGCCATCTGAGAGCCCGGTGCGGTGGCACGTTGTAGTGCCCCCCTCTCCTCAGGCCTTAACTTGGCTCTTGGACTTGGCTCTGCCTTTCCTGTGGGATTGTGTTCAGCAGCAGGGCCCTCACTGTGAAACTCTGGGCAATCTCTGTGAGCCTCGGCTCTCCCAGCTGTAAGGTAAGACTAACAGAGCAGGTGCAGACAGAGGGCTGACTCTTGTCAAGCACTTAGAGCAGAGAACGAGAGAGCAGGGAGCTGGCTGTTGTCTCTGCCTAGTTGCCATCATGCAGATAAGTAAGCCAAGCACAGAGAGGGTCAGAGGCTGACCATGGCCACACAGTGGTGAGGAGCCACAAAATGTAAGCTTGCAGACTCGAGGCGTCTCACTTAATGATATTTGTGGCTTGAAAAACGATTACTACGTGTGTGTGGTGTGCATGTATGAGTGCAGATGTGCACATGCTACAACATGCATACAGAGGTTGGAAGATAGCTTCTAAGAATTTGTTTTCCCTTTCTGTCATGGGATCTGGGAATCAAACTCAGGTTATGAGCGCCTGTGCAAGCGCTTTACCCACTGAGCTGTGTCACTGACCCCATTTTATAGACCATCACATATCTTGTGTGTATATGGTATCTGTGTGCCTACATGTGTAAGCTTAAGGATATACATACAAGGTACATATAATAGAATTCAGGGGATGACCTTGGGTACTGGTGGTTTACCTTCCACATTGTTTGAGACAGGGCTAATTTACTGTTTGCTTTTGCACACACTGGGCTAGCTGGCTCACGAGCTGGAGAGTCTCCTGTCCCTGCCTCCCATCTGGCCTTGAGAACCCTAAGATCACAGATACAAGCCGCTGCGCCGAGCTCTATATGGGTCCTGGAGATCTGAGCTCAGGTGCTCATGACTATATAACCTTGTGCTGGCCAGGGATGCAGAGTGTACGGCATGGTCCCCATCCATACTTCCCATTTATGAGCGCTCCTACACCAGGTGGGGGAACTGAGTCTCAGAGATGTGGAAGAGCCTCCCAGAGCACACAGCTAGGAAGAGATGGGTTGGATTTGCAAGCCAGCCTCCAGCTCTCAGACCAAGATAGGGATGGCGAGTTGAGGCTGAGGGCTAGGTGTTCCTCCTGTGGCTGCAAAGTCCCCACATACCAGGGGCCTTAAAATACACATCTGCCGGCTCGGGAGACTGGAAACCTCAGTGAAGGCATTGACAACATGACTATGCCCCTCTAAAGATCTGAGGACGGGTCCTTTCTAGCTTTGTCCTAGCTGTATGGGATCCTGGCAATGCTGCCCTGAACTGGCAGTCATTTTAACCTGTGTCGCTCTAACGATGGGTGACATCTCTATGTACCTTCTTCTTCGAATATGATGCCAGTCATCAGCTGAGGCTCACTCTAATCCAGCATGTAGCATGACCAGCTGTGCTTGGGTCTGGGAACCCTGACGAGGACCAGTGAGGGAACAAAAGGACAGACCCATGTACAGGAACACTGGAGTCTGGTGGAAGATCAGCACTCCAATGGAGCATGCCTCCTACCACCAGCAACCCAGAACCTCTGCACTACGTATTTGTTAAGTACAGCACAGGGAAGAGGTTACCAGCTTTGGTAGGAGGTCTCTGTAGGTGAGCAGCCTCAGGCTGTAAGCGTCCCAGAGGAGGAAGAGACCTCAGACTGCTACTGGGCCTTATACCCATGAGTATAAGACAAAGACTCCCAAGTACTTTGTCATCCCTGTAGACCCTCACCGGGCTCGGAGTCTTTGACACAGTCACTCAAGATTTCAGTCACCCAGGGAGTTCCTGCTCCCTACAAGAATGACCTCATCTCTGTTTACTCCTCCAAGGACCTCTTAGTAAATGAGGGCGCATTCTGAGGTTCAGGGTAGATGTGTATTGAGATCAGAGAATGCTCATCACCATAGATAGATATTGGGTTAAGACCACAGCTGAAGCCTGGGAAGTCTTTTGGTGTGAGAAACACCCCCAACAGCTCCACACTCAGGTGGCCATGGCCTTTTGGAATTGGGGCCAGGACCTCACTAGATACAACTCAGGTCATTGGGCATCGCTAGTAAGGCTAGGGTCATAGGACCCCCTAACAGAGACCCCAGCAGATTCAGGCCTCCCCGGGGTTGTCGCCCCCTGCCATTGGGGAACCTCTGCTTTCATTACTCTTCAGCCTGTCTGCCAACCTGCCTTTGACATTGTGATCTGTCTACTGAGCCTCACGGGGCAGTGGACAGTCAATTCTTGGCAGGCTTGGCCTTCCCTCTGGGTTGGGGTCTGGGCCTCTGAGGCTGCTCAGGAACCAGCTCTTGGAGTCTGAGGCTGTGGGTCTGTGGACTACAAGCACCCAAGGCTCTATAAAGCCATCCTCCTCACACCCTGCCACCCTCAGTGCCTCACGAGCTGGGTGGGATGGTCCTAGCCATATCTCGGGAAATTGTATTGAGAAAGTGGCCCGAGGGGGGGCCATGATGTATGGGAGTGGGCATCGGGGGTGGGAAATGGGTGTCAGTACTGTTGGGAAAAATCTCTTTCTTGGAGCAGGAGACTGCTTGGGGAATGTCTTCTGTCTCTTTATTGCTGGAGAGCCAGACAAATTAGTTAATGGCGATTTGCTGTGACACATAGAGCTAGTAAGGAGGATCTGGGTGCATTTCCAGCTGTAGCTGGCTGCTGCAGGTGAGTCTGAGGTAGAGAGCCAGGCACAGCGCCCCCCCCCCCCCCAAACAACCGCCAGTAAGCCTTACCATGGGTCCTCTGGGTGCGATATGGAGTTGATGAGGTTTCAATCCTGGAATCCCGGGGTGACGGCCATCTTGTAGGTGCTCAGTAACGGACTCTTTTCTTCCAGGGTCGGACAGGTTCTGAGGGTCCAAGGTTGGGGGGGGTCTGCTGCTCACCCCAGCCTTTGCCAAGGCACTTAGGCCCAAAGGGATCCCACAGGCTGCCTGATAACACCATGCCCTCCCACAGGATCCTGCTGTAGCCATCCCCAAGGGAACACTCATGGCCATTTTCTGGACCACCATCTCCTACCTTGCCATCTCGGCTACCATCGGTGAGTAGCCAGCACGACACAGATGGGGAGAACAAGAAAAGTGGATCCACCCTGTAGGGCTGGGGAAGGCTGCGGTGTGGGGCTGCTTCTAACTGGGAGAGCTCTGTGGGGCAGCCCTTGAGCCCTGCGTCTGGGATGCCTGTCATCTCTCCAGTGACAGAGCTTCTTCTTGGTGAGTGAGGCCAGATCAGGCTCCTCTGATACCTCAAGACTTTGCAGTTCCAGATTCCTGTGTGAAGACCATGCACAGCGTTTAATGATCATGTTTAATCTGGACAGTGCCATTGCGTTTACCTTAGAGAAGAAACCCAGGGCTCTGGGGACTCTTGCTTCCAGCACTCGCCTTGAAGGCGAGCTTTTCACAGGGGGAACTTGAACTTTCTCATGGGCTCGCAGGGATTGAGATTCAGGTCTCTGCTTTAAGGACACAGAGCACATCTCTTCAGCTCTCCCTGCCTTGGGTTGAAAGGGGTCTCGGATTGTCAGGTACCCCCCAAAATACCTCCATACCTACTACTATCGTTAACACTATCACATGATAAGGGGGAGCCGGCCTGTCCACAGTGTCTCACCCTTCCTCTGCAGAGGTGGCCAGCCTTTGGGGATGGGGGAGAGGGTAAAGGGAAGAAAGGACACACACACATACACATATCTCAACACACCTTTCTCCCCTCAGGCTCCTGTGTGGTGAGAGATGCCTCTGGGGATGTGAATGACACCATGACTCCTGGCCCAGGCCCCTGTGAAGGGCTAGCCTGTGGCTATGGCTGGAACTTCACAGAATGCTCCCAGCAACGCAGCTGCCGCTATGGTCTCATCAACTACTACCAGGTATAAGCTGCGGGCCTGGCTGCAGGACACCCAAGGCTAGAGAGGTAGGGGAGACTGTGGGAGCTGAGATGTCAGGACCACAACCCGCTGTGGGGAAGGGATGCCCCGTAGTGTTTCTAGTTCAGCACCTCACATTCCCACAGACTATGAGCATGGTGTCTGCCTTCGCACCCCTGATCACAGCCGGCATCTTTGGGGCCACCCTGTCCTCTGCCTTGGCCTGTCTCGTCTCTGCTGCCAAGGTTTTCCAGGTGAGGTTGCAGAAAGGGGGCCGCTGGGAGTGGTGGGTTCTGGCTGGGAAGAGCGGAATAGGAAGATCCCTGTCCTCCCCCCACCCCAAGCCATGACTGCTGTGAAGTGGGTCGTGTGAAGTGGGTCTGGGTGGAAGGGAAGGGAGACAGGCTAGCAAACTCTTAAAGGAAGTAGCCCTGTCTCTGTGGCGAGGTGAGGGCTGGGTTTTACTGTTCAGAGAAATCGAAACCTGCTGAGATCACGAAGGGGGCCGCACTGAGTCCAGAGCTCGGTCGGCCCTGGGAAGGGGAAAGGGGAGGGTCCGGGCTAGGGTTTGAGTCTGGTATTCGATGTCCACAGTGCCTGTGCGAAGACCAGCTGTACCCTCTGATTGGCTTCTTTGGCAAAGGCTATGGCAAGAACAGGGAGCCTGTGCGTGGCTACCTGCTGGCCTACGCTATCGCTGTGGCCTTCATCATCATTGGTAAGAGACTGCTTCTCCTGCCCCTCTGGGAAGGTCCTCGGACCTGCTCCCTTGACCCCTGTGTCACTGGGCACTTGTTGAACAGCACTTATTTGGTGTTGAGGATGGAACTGACCAGGGCCAGGCACAAACTAAACACTTGCTTTACGATGGAGGAACGCCCCAGTCCCAGTGCATAAACCTTTGTGTGGATGAAGCCTAGCCTGGAAAGCCGTTGGAAGGCCACACAATCCTTTCCCACCGCCAGACAGGATGGCCTACCAAGCTGCGCCGGGTTGTTAGGAGGGAACTTTTCTTTCCTGCTTCTGCTTTCCGGTGTCCTGACAGCTGGGACACCACCCCAGCCCCAGGACTCTGGTGGAGATGGGCCAAGCTGATACAAACGGCTAACGCAGTCATTATCCGTGTACAGGCATACACTAGAGAAAGCCAGCCTTTCATCCAAATAACAGCTAAGTAGTCCGGCCACGGCTGCCTTTGCTCCTGCTATGCGACTGTTGATAAGTCATTTCTCTGAGCCACAGTTTACTCAGCTGTAGAGTAAGGGGCCCCCAGGCATAGCTCTTAGCCCCGCCCCCTATGCTTTCTGTGGAAAGCTCCACCCCCTCCCCTCCCTCCTCGATACCACCCCTCCTACAGACACCTTCCTGTTAGAGCTACAACCCCCCTGCTCAGCCTGGTCCCTTTAGTCCCACCCATAAGACTTGCTCTAATAATCTGGTTGCTATTGCCCGAAGGAAGATTCTAGATACTAGATCCAGCGTCCTATGAAGAAGTGTCTCACCTAGGAGACAGAGAAGTGAGTCGCCTAGCTTTCTCAAAATCCACCCCTCTGCTCAGGCACAGGCCTATTTCTTATAGCTGTAGGCTTCTGGGTGGTACCACTGGGCTGATGATTCTGACTTAGCCAAACCGAGGACTATGGCCCTAAATACTCAAGGGGACCTAATAAGATTATGTGCAGAAATACCTGTCCTCAAAGAGCTGCTTGTCTTTCTTTGGGCTCCTCAGAGAGTCCCTAAGTTTGACATGCACACATTTATGTGAGTGTACTTGGACAAGGCAGACAGGGAAGAGAAAGCCCACGGTGGACAGGACTGGGAAATGCTCTCAGGGGTCTTTGGACACATTGACAAATGTATTCGGTCAAAAAGTGTCATGGCCCTTAGTCATCCGGTAGCCTGAAAAAGCCTGTTCCCCTGTCTTCTATCTTCTAAATATTTTTATACACTTGTTATGGGGGAGGGGGCGCATGTGAGGGTCAGAGGACAGCCTGCAGGAGTCCCTGTCTTCCAGCACATGGGTGATGGCTCAGGCCAGCAGGCTTGGTGGGAAGCTGAGTGATCCTGCCCGCTCCCTCTTAAAAACCAAAGCGTAGGTTTTCTAAGAATTTCATGGGGCAAAGGACTCGCTTCCCAGATGAAAAGGTTGAGTTGACTGGGCATCCAGGCCTGGCCATGCTAGGGGCCACCTTGAGAGTGTGTGCTAGGCAGCTCCTGTGGCAGAGCTCAATGTGTTTCCCCTCTCTCCCTGGGTCTTTGAAGCTGAACTCAACACCATCGCTCCCATCATTTCCAACTTCTTCCTTTGCTCCTACGCCCTCATCAATTTCAGCTGCTTCCATGCCTCCATTACCAACTCACCTGGTGAGCTGACCCTCTCCTGACCACAGGAAGAGGTGGGGAGGAGCTGGGGGAGAAAGGGGAAGGCGTGGGTGGAGGTGGGCACTTCAAAGCCGCCTACATTTAAAACCATGTGAGGGGAATCTCTGTACCCTAACAGAGCCAGTCATCCTTTACAGAGCACAGTGCATCCTTTACAGGGGATGGAGGTTGTTCTATATTTCCACCCATCACTAATTTCTCGGGTGCCAGAAGTCTTGATTCTTCAGAAAGGGACGAATTTCCCAGTCAAGGATGTTGCAGCTGTTTATACACAGATCACCTCTAGGGAGCGCTGTTCATACTGCAGCAATTTAATTGCATAGATTTTTGGAGTAGTGGTGCTGCTTCTGCTGCTGCTGCTGCTGCTGCTGCAAACCTTCTAGCAGATGGCAGTAGAGAGCAGAGGAATACTTAGATCTTCAAAGGGCCTGTTATTCCCGACACTTTCCAGACAGACCACAGTGTGCTCTGGCACTCTTAGAGATGTGCCATGGTTCAGTGGTCATTAGAAGTGGCCTCAACCTAGCATAGAGCCAGGCAGAATCAAGTCCCTTTCCATCCGTCTAATCCCTTGGGTTCCACACAAGACCCTGGGATCTGATACTGTTGTTGATGCTGGGGCTGTGTTTGACCAGGGTTGGATAATACCTTCCTGGTATAGCTTGTCACCATGGTGAAATAAATGCCCAACAGGCAAGGTTGTAGTACTCCCTAGAGCCTCCCGACCCCACCCCAGGAGTTAAGGCTGGTGGGGCCCTAGGGGTAGTGGGTGTAGAAGCATGGAGATTGCTGTAGCTCTGGGAGGGAGAAGGATCCTGAGCATGCGCATGTGCACTGGCCTGGCCCCGCCCAGGATGGAGACCCTCCTTCCGATACTACAGCAAGTGGGCGGCGCTGTTTGGGGCAGTGATCTCGGTGGTCATCATGTTCCTGCTTACCTGGTGGGCGGCTCTCATAGCCATCGGAGTTGTTCTCTTCCTCCTGCTCTATGTGATCTACAAGAAGCCAGGTGTGTGGCCGCCGTCCCCTGGGGCCCAATTCCCTGCCTGGGCAGCCATGCAAGCCAGGCAGGCCCCTCATCCCAGCTGGAGCCTGGCCTTGGCCTCACCCTTAAGTGGGACTCAGGCTAGCCCCTACCTCAGCCTTCCTGAGCTTGGTGCTCAAAGGAATTGTCCACTGAGAGGCAGTCTTATACTGTCAGAGTCCTAGAGGGGCCACCTGCTAGCGTGTACATACAGGGCAGGGTGACCAAGAGTGACTGTGCAAAGGTGGGCATGTAACAGGGTCCTGGACGGACTGCAGTCTGAGGAAGGCAGCCCTAGAGCTCTACATCTGAACGTGACCTTCTAGATGGCGGCGCCGCAGAGGTCTGCTTGTCCAAGTGGGAGTTCAACCCTTAGCTCCATGACCTTGAATTAGGTGACCATATATTGTGGCATTTGGTGTCAGACCTACACTCATTAGGAACTGCCAACTGTCCATCCATCCACGGCCTCACTCCCAAGGCGCTCTGTGCCTAAGAAAGATGGACAGTCCCTCCCCCCCCCCCCCCCCCCCCCCCCCCCCCCCCCCCCCCCAAAAATCCCCCCCACCCCCGCTCCCCCCCCCCCCCCCCGCTCCCCATGACTGGTTGCTTCCTGCAGTTTTGAGTCCTGTTCTCCCCTCTCTACCCACAGAGGTGAACTGGGGCTCCTCAGTGCAGGCTGGCTCCTACAACCTGGCCCTGAGCTACTCTGTGGGCCTGAATGAGGTGGAAGACCACATCAAGAACTACCGGTGAGCAAGGCTTCGGGGCCAGCTGGGACCCTGGAGCCAGCCATGGTCCTCTGCCCTGGTAGGTCCAGGATGGTATACCAGGATGGTAGCATCAAGGTGGAGGAAGAGCCAGTGCAGGACTGGGCTTGGCACAAAGCGAGGGAGATCCTCATGTCTCTGCTCCCACAGTCGAAGCCATGCTGTCAGGATCATGGGGTCCAATTCCCACGACACAGTCCTGGGTTGGTGGCAGTGACAAGCTGCCCTGGGTACCCTTCAAAGCTGGTCCCAGTGGTGAGGGCAGTCACTCACCTTCCACGTTCCTCTCATTTGGCTGTATTAAATTCAGTAAGATCTGTGACCTACCTCCTGTGACCCAGACACTCATGACACACCTCTGGGGGTACAAACCTCAGACACAGAAAAGGACAGATGAAAGTTTGGAGATGTTAACTACCCCTTTTGCCCAGCTGGCAAATGAACCATTGGGTCCGGCTCTGATTGGCAGGGATGTTTAACCTGTGCTGCCTCCCAACACAAAGGTTCGGGCGCCTGGCCAAGGTACAGTGAGTTTGTAAACAATGGCCTCTTTATGACTGATCTTTACTCTGCTTTTGCCACGCTGAGGTTGGTGGGGCAAAGGAAGTAGGTAGGCTGGTGTGTCTGATGGCCCAACCAAGGACAGGGATACTTAGAGTAGCATAGCCTCAAAAAAAAAAAAAACCCTAAATGATCTCCTGAGTCACAGCTGGAAATATGTGTCCCAGTGCACACATGTTTCATCCAGGGCCATCAGGATTCAGGAGTCCAGGAGCATCTGCCTGTACCATGAAGGCCCGAAAGGGTCTTTCCTGGCACCTCACGTTGTGTTCTTCCTTCTCCTAGCCCCCAATGCCTGGTGCTCACAGGGCCCCCCAACTTCCGCCCAGCCCTTGTGGACTTTGTGAGCACATTTACCCAGAACCTAAGCCTGATGATCTGTGGCCACGTGCTCATTGTGAGTGCTCCTGGGGGGCTTGGGAGGGTCACCTATACCCTGGGGTGTGAGGGGACCAGGATGCGGTATCTACCCAGGGATGAGAGGGGCAGGGGAAGTGGACCTAGCAGAATCTGGCCAGGTCTTTCTTTCAGAACATGGTCTCAGCCAGGCAGTGGTGGCGCATGCCTTTAGTCCCAGCACTTGGGAGGCAGAGGCAGGCAGATTTCTGAGTTCGAGGCCAACCTGGTCTACAGAGTGAGTTCCAGGACAGCCAGGGCTATACAGAGAAACCCTGTTTAGAAAAAACAAACAAACAAAACAAAACAAAGCAAAACAAAAACATGGTCTCATGAAGCCCAGGCTGGCTCAATTCACTGTGTAGCTGAGGCTGACCTTACATCTATCACCCAAGAGGCCTAGCTTCTTGTTCTCCTTCACTTTCCCTCATCCACTCTAATGAAGAACACCACTGGGTTCTTAGGGGAGCCACTAGGGCAGAAGAAGTGCTAAACAGCTGGATGGTGAGGCCAGCCATGATACCACCTGTCCCTCACCCACAGGGATCCCGCAAGCAGAGAGTGCCCGAGCTCCGGCTCATCGCCAGTGGACACACCAAGTGGCTGAACAAGAGGAAGATCAAGGCCTTCTACTCTGACGTCATAGCTGAGGACTTGCGCAGTGGCTCCCAGATTCTCATGCAGGTGTCCTGACCAGGCTTCCTACAGGACTCGGGTCGAGTTTAAGCTTCAGTGGCTGCAGTGGGATT
>JADRCD010208394.1:0-19938 GCA_019843815.1 Montemys delectorum | reverse complement strand
CCTGGTCTATCAATTGAGTTCCAGGACAGCCAGGGCTACACAGGGAAACCCTGTCTGGAAAAAAATCAAAATAAGTAATAAATAAGTAAAATAAACCTGTGATGGGCCCTTTCTTTTTTTTGGAGGAGGGTTTCTCTGTGTAGCCCTGGCTGTCCTTGAACTCAGAAATCCGCCTGCCTCTGCCTCCCAAGTGCTGGGATTAAAGGCATGTGCCACCACTGCCCAGCGATGGGTCCTTTCTTAATTGACTTCACAGGATGGTAAATGTTCCCCAAATATGTCTCTCCTACTTTGTGAAGAAAGAGACACTGGTAAACCAGGCCCGGGAGCAGAGGTTGTAATCCCAGCTACTGAGGAGGCTGAGGCAGAGGACTTTGAGTATCATACATGAATGCAAGGAAGCCTTGGTAAACTTAGTAAGACCCTATCCAAAAGGAAAAGATGGGGTGGGGTGGTCGGGAGGCAGGAATAGAGGCAGAACAATGGTCCAATGTACACAAAGGCGTGATCCAATCCCTGCAACCACAGACACAAACCAACCGCTTCATTCCATCTACTGGGAATCAAACACTAAAGCCTTGATCTTCCTTAGAAATGGACGTCAGAGGCCAGGAAATCCTTGCAAGGTCTGAAAGCACCCTGATTCTACACAGAGCTCAAGAGCAGACAAGGAAGTGGTAACATGAGACCAACAGGAGTGTTTCCTGAGATCCCTGAATTCTGTAGAATGGGTACCAGTCTACTTTAGAACCTTGGCTATTACTGAGACCAGTGCAAGCAGCAGTTTTCCTTCCTTCCTTCCTTCCTCCCTCCCTCCCTTCCTTCCTTCTCACGTCTCAATCTCCTGAATGCTACATCACAGGCATACAAAAGGCCCCTGCTGGTAGCATTTCTCTTGGCTTTTTCCAAGCCTTGCCACTCCTATATGGGTTTTGCTATTGCTGTTGCTGCTGTATTTGAGACAAAAATTTCACTGTATAGACCAGGCTAACCTAAAACTCATAATTGTTTTGCTTTTGTCATCCCAGTACTAAGATTATGTGCAAGTTTCTCAGCACCCAACAATGAATGTTAATCTCCTCAAAAGTAATGTCTAAGAATTAGATTCAGGGATACACATCTGTAATGCTAGCGCTCAGAGCTGGATGTGGGAGAAGTGAAGGCTCAAAGATTAGAGAGCTGCCATCTTCCAATAACTTCCCCAACTGGCAAACACAACGAAAAACATGAAAAGCACCAAATGTGCCTGCCTGCTCCAGGCCTTTTAGCCAAGGTGTGTTGCTCTTCTGGCCACATGTATGCAAGTCTACAAGAAAGGTGCTACTGTGAACACCAGGCAACAAGCACTGGTCAAAAAGGAATGCCCCATAAGTGTCACTGTGGCCAACCCACAAGTCTACAATCTCAGCTAGTGCAATAAGTTCAATGCAAGATTGCTGCCAAGGGAGCCAGTGGATATACTGAGCAATCTGAGAGCTGAGACAGCTTCCTGAAATGAGTGAAGGAAAATGATCAGGAAGCCAAAGAGAAAGGCACCTGTGTTGAACTGAAGTGCCAGCCTGCTGTACCACTTTGTAAGGACTAACAGGAGGAGCCTGAGCTGCTAGATTCGTGGCTTAAAGTGCTAAAAGAAATGAAAGCCCTAGACCGTACTAAGAGAAAAAAAAAAGCTCAGGACAGGCCAACAAGGGCACCAAGTATGTAAAGGTACTTCTGTCTGATGACCTATGTTCGATCCAAGGACTCACATGGTAGAAGGAGAGAATCCACTGACTGCTCCATGAGCACCCTCGAGCATGCACACAACACACACATAAATGTAAGAAACAGCTTTAAGTGCAAGGTCAATCTTGGCTACAAAGCAACACAAGACCCTATCTTGAAAAAAACAAAAACCAAAAAACTAGGAAGGTTCTGTATTCTTCTCTAACCTGTACCACACAGGTACAGGCCTGCAAGTTCAGCTGAAACAGATAAACACAAGAGCTTCAAAGCACATCAACAGTCCAGCTGAAACAGATCAAAGTAGATATCTATGCCAGGATTGGGGAGATTTAAAATTATCAGCAAAATTAACTCCCAGAAGTTGATCTATAAAACCAAAACAGACACTGTAATAACTCCTTTCATTAGTGGATCCAGAGTGAGACTTGTCCTCAGCACAAGCCCTCTATGGCAAGCAGAGGACTTGAACTAGGCCCTTTCCCAGGATGGGACGGGAGCAGCCATGCTAGACCCATGACTGGCCTGGGGAGCAATGGACACACATCCTACCTCTTTTTCTGAGTACAGGGAACGGGCTACGATATCCAGAAGTTTCTTTGTCTCTGCCTGGAACTCATGTTTGGAGACAGAACCTGTTAATGAATCAGACACAATCAATATAACTGCATTTCCATTTATGTGGGAGAATATGCTACTACATACCTTCTGAAATGTTTAAAGCTCTGACTTTTAAACACAGAGGAGTAAGAGAAGTGGACGTGGAAAGAATCTCTCTCAAACTAAAGGGCATGGAGCAGATCTTTGGTCATAGAGGGGCATGTGGGACACCCCTCAAGGCTCCAGCAAACTGTGGAGGCGGAGTTCCCACAATGTGTGCTTGGGAGACTCAGGCTGGCATTAACAGTGTACAGTGCACTCTTCAAAAGCATTACTCAAAAAGCAGATTGTAAAGCAGCTTCACTTCTCGGCATCAACAGTCTGTCCTTGACTTTGTCAAAAGCCAGAAGTGGATCTAGAGATGGCCTTCCTGTCCCACATCAGCTGGGTCAGCATTCCCTTTCTGTCATGATCACCAGTTGGCAGCAGAGGGGTGAGCCACAGTAGGGAAAAGCCAAAGGTTGCAGATGACGTGGTCTCTGGGCTTACCCTGCACAGCCTCAGTGTTGCTAATGATGGAGTGCAGGGTCTCCTCCTTGTCCTCAGCTGCCTGTGTGCTGTAAAACTGTCCTGCACAGATCCTTGAAGTCAGACTTTGTGTGGGGACCCTACACTGGACTGTGGTCTTCTGAAGGTGTAGAACTGGCTTTCCTGAAAAGACAATCGTGAAAAACAGGTGAGAATATTTTAAGGCAGATGTCCTAGCTCACTCACATTGTGTCCACGGTGGATCTGCCTAGCCCACGTTTGTGAGGATGAAGGCACAGCAGCTGCAGCAGTAGTCTTGGTAGCCTTCCGCATATACAGAACGTCAAATAAATGTACTTTACCAAAAGGTTCGTTACCTGATCTATGTCTAGCCAGGAAGGGACTCAGAATTGCTTCTGTAACTTTCTGACAAGCCTGGTGGGTCTTGAAATCTCAGGCACAGAACTAGATGTGAGGTGTCTCCACTCGGTGGGGGAATCAGCCTGCCTTTACTGCCACAAAATCTCTGCAGAGTCTATAGTTTAGCCAGATGGTGAACCTGACCAATATCACTCCTCAGCTCCAAGGGCTAGCAGGCAGGGCACTGGCATTGTTCAGTAGGCCTTCAAAGAGTAAACATGTGAGTTGCCAACAACTGGATTGGGGGCTGTCTCTGACTTGGACTGTTTGCCTTTTGGATTCCTTACTCCTAGCTGGGCTGCTTTGTCTGGCCTCAGTGGGAGAAGATTGGCTTAGTCCTGATGAAACTTGATGTGCCAGGGCAGGTTGGATGGTGAGTCTCCCCTTCTCTGAGAAGGAGAGGGTAATTTGGGAGAATGGAGGAGGATGGGATTGGGAGAAGAAGAGGGGGAGCTGGAATTGGGATGTAAAGTGAATAAACTGAGAAAAACAAATAAAATAAAAAGTCAACATCTTAGGGATACACTGTCAGTCCTCAAGAGGTCTGTGTGAACATCTAGACTGGAAGGAAACACTCTCCTGCCAGCTATCACTCCTAACTTTTTGTTTTGTTTTGTTTTGTTTTTCAAGACAGAGTTTCTCTGTGTAACCCTGGCTGTCCTGGAACTCACTCTGTAGACCAGGATGGCCTTGAACTCAGAAATCCACTTGCCTCTGCCTCCCAAGTCCTGGGATTAAAGGCATGTGCCACCACTGCCCAGCCACCCTTAACTTTCTAATATATGTGAGGGAATAAAGAATATCCAGAAATGAGTTTATTTTAAAAACAAATATATCTAGGCCAGTGAGATTGCTCAGCAGATAAAGACGGTTGCAACCAAACCTGAAGACCTGAGTTTAATCCCCAGAACCCACACTATAGAAGAAGAACCAACTCCTGTTGCTGTCTGACCTCCACACATGGCAAATGAATGCCCACACATACAAACAAATATACATAATTAATTTTTTATTATTTTAAATAACGAGTATGCATGTCTCTGTGTGTAGGTCTCTTATAAATACCAGGGCCGGCAGAGTAACAATCCACAAGGCAAGAAGGAACTACCTTCAACACAACTCAACAGCTGGTGTTTTCAAACTTCTGGAGCCTGACATAGGGCAGTTTATAGTAGGCATATTTAAGTGTAACAATTCAACACAACCCCCCGTGCACAATGAGGCATAATTACATCCAAACTCTTCTCAAAATACACGTCACTTCTTCCATGAGGATGGGTTCTAGAGACAGGCTACCTGTGGAAGGACCCAGGGGAGGTGCTGGTATGGTCTAGGTCATGCAGATAGTATAGAGGTCACCCAGGCTATTAGCCACTTCTGGTCCTGGTTGTGGGAGCCTGGTATGGCCTGGCCCAATATAGATCACCAGGTTATTAACCACTTTCATTCCCAGCCTCCTGGATGGAACACCAGGTTATACAACTCTTCCACTGGAAACACAATCCTGCATGTTTAACACCCTTGTTTTCTCTAGTGTTATCTGTGAGCACAAGGATCTCTGTGCTCCCAACATTTGTGAATGAGTTATGTGCACATTGAGTATAAGTACCCACAGAGCTCAAGCAAAGGCATTGATCCCTCTGGAGTTGGGGTTACAGTTAAGTATACTAAGAACTGAACTCAGGTCCTTTGCAAGAGCAATGAGCATTTCTACCTGCTGAGCCATCTCTAAATACACTTTTGTGTGTATCTTAGAGCTATAGTAATGTGAACGAGCCACTACATCAATGCACACAGTGAAGCACAGCAGCCAGGGTGCCTCACACCTCCCTGGAAGATGGCTGTAGTGACCTATGAGGACGTGCACCTGAATTTCACTCTCGAAGAGTGGGCTTTGCTGCACCCTTCCAGAAGAGTTTCTATGGAGATGTGATACTGGAAATCCTTAAGATTTCCACTGCTAGCTGGGCGATGGTGGCGCATGCCTTTAACCCCAGCACTTGGGAGGCAGAGGCAGGTGGATTTTTGAGTTCGAGGCCAGCCTGGTCTTCAGAGTGAGTTCCAGGACTGCCAGGGCTACACAGAGAAACCCTGTCTCTAAAAAAACAAAACAAAAAAACCCCAAACAAACAAACAAACAAACAAACAAAAGGATTGCCACTCCACTGCTATCGACTACAAATGGGAAGACCACAGATATTGAAGAACATTGTCAAAGTTCCAGAAGACATGAAAAGCCTATCATCTGTCACTCAGGATGCAAGCCATGTGAGCATAGGGATATGGAAACAGTGTACCTCTCTTTCCCACAAGCTAGAAGACATACAGCAGTCCCCGCTATCCTCACCATAAGCACACTTGGTGAATGTGATATGAGTTTAAAAGTAATTGGGTTTCCAGTATAATTTTAGAAATGTTTTTGAAGATGAAAGAAATGTATAAGGGCTTTATCAAAAAATGTGATTTTTACTGCAGGTTACAAGGCTGACCTCCAAAAGGACCGCACAGTTTGGTAAATGTATTCACAGGCTCAGTTATCAGGGCTGAAACCGTCCTGAGTACAGACTGAGGTCAAGCATACTAATACACTGTGGATGAGCCTGGGTCCTCAAAGCTGAAAGAAGGGGAAGAGTTAAGACCAGCATCTTTAAGTGAAATCCCCTGTACATGTAGACCAGAAACAAAGGCGGACACAGAGGTGTGTGCACCTGTGTGCGTACATCCTATCTCATGCATTTTCTAACCCCGTCTATAATATATATGTTATATATATGAATACTATATATGTTACATATATATATGAATACCATATCAACATCAATGCTATATGTACGTCTCAGTAGTCCCAGGGTGACTGACAACACCCTAGGAGCAACAAGCACCATTAGGCTAGGGCCGCCTTCAACTGTCTAGTGGTAACTCCTGACAGGCCCTTTCTCAAGAACACACTAGTCCTGGGCAAACTGGAATTACTCTGCATCCCCCAATGAAGGAACAAGTGCTCTGTGGGGGGGCAGACATGAGCCTGGAACTCTAGTGCCATTTCTGAGTGCTGAAGAACTCAGAAATGAACCTGGGATGATCTGGGCCAAAACAGTAGCACTAACTGACTACAGACTCCAGTCCAGCATGTATTAATCCACACTTTAATGTACATGGGGAAAGGGACAGCTTCTTCTTACAGGTAAACTGCCATGGAATGATTTAAAAAAAAAAAAAAAAAACAGATAAATCAAGTTCAGATAGAAATTACTGACAGATGTCAGCAAACAACTATACAATATTAGTGTATCCTAAAAAGCCATTTACTGATTTCAAAGAGAAAGTCAGTAATTTTACCATCAGGGAAAAGGCAGATCTCCTTTAATCGATTCCTACATCAGGAGAGACCGGCCAACATCATGATGTGACACATAACTCTAAGAAAATATTAGCTAGGGCTGGAGAGATGGCTCAGTGGGTAAGAGCACTGACTGCTCTTCCAAAGGTCCTGAGTTCAATTCTCAGCAACCACATGGTGGCTCACAACTATCTGTAATGGAATCTGATGCCCTCTTCTGAGTGTGTCTGAAGACAGCGACAGTGTACTCACATATATAAAATAAATAAATCTTTATTAAAAAAAGAAAATATTAGCTAATCCTCAAACTGACAAAGATACACTATAAGGCCAATGGCTGAAACTCCTCCTAGTCTGGACAGACAGACACACTGACTGACTGACTGAATGATTGATGAAGGAAGACAGAAGTGATACAATCAGGAATAAAGGACCAAGAGTTCAAGGAACTGCATGAACTAAATGAGACCCTGTTTCAAAAACCATCTGAGTGGCTGGCAAGATGGCAAACTGGGTAGTGCTTACCACAAGCCTGACAACCTGACTTAGATCCCTGCAACCTGCGACGTGCCAAAAACTGATCTCTCAAAAGTCGTCTTCTGATCTCTGCACACACAATAATAAATAATTTGAATGGTGCATAGCTATGATACTAGCACCTGAAGAACTAAGGCAGGAAGCCTAAGTTTGAGATCAGTCTGAACTATATTTGGGAGACAGTCTCAAAATAGAAAAACAAAAATAACAACAAACCAAGCTCTGTCTACAAATTGTGGATGAGATGTGAATTCTCAGCTGCTGCTCAGCACCATGGCTGCCTGTTACCACGGCTAGGGACCAAGAACCTGTACCTGAGTCCATCATCTCTATGAAGGGAGCCAAGGGACAGATGAATAGACTTCCTACTGCTGGTGTGGGCGACACAGTTTTGGCCACAGATAAGACTAAAGCCTACCCAGTAGCGGTACTTCAACAGCAAAGGTCATGATATGATAGATGAGATGGGGTGTGCTTTATTTAAGATAAAAGCAGAAGACACAGTAAACAATACAGATGAGATTAAACGTCACAAGAGGTGTCTTCTACACAGGGTTCTTTTTTAGTGTTCTCGGTGGTACTGGGGACCAATTCAGGGTCTATGCAAGCCAATTACAAAATTGTCTTTGGGGGACTCTTTTTTTTTTTTTTTTTTGTTTTGTTTTAAAGACACATTCAAATGTTGGAGAAGATACTATGGGACAATCAGTTTTGCTATTAGAGGATACATATAGACAAAAAGTATTTTGAGCACCAGGAATAGTGGCACACTTTAATCCTACCACTCTGGGAGACAGAGGCAGATGAATCTCTGTGAGTTTGTGACCAGCTTGGTCTATGTAGCAAGTTCCAGGCCAGGCAGAACACATAGTGAAACCCTGTCTCCCTCCCTGCACCCAATAAAAAAACCGAGGTGAAATTTGGCAGATTAAAGCTAATACTGAACTAAAAAGGCAGACTCTGAAACCGAAAATATGTTCCTAAAGATTTAAGCAATCGCTCACTCAAATCTGTGAAACACTGTAAAGATTTTTGTGGCCAACGGAACATTTAGTGGAGGATGAGAGCGACAGAACTTTGTAGCCATTGGAAAGCTACTGTACCTGCATATGGGTAACATAAAAAATTGTGTAAGGAATGCTAGAAACGTTAAGATTCTTTAGCACAATTCGTACTTGACTTGAGCCCTTTAATGTAAAAATAGTTGTAAATACGTAGAATTTCTGTGTATGGAACGCTAACACCTTCACTGTTATTTGAGTGCCGGGGGCGGGGGGGGGGCATAGATTAAGGTTATTCTCTCTCCTTTCCTTGTTCTCTTTCAATTCCAGGGATCAAACACCCGGAGTTCACTGGCTCCCTGAAGTCCTGGGTAGCCGTTGGTTTTGTTCACCGTAGTTACCCCAGGCCTTGACCTATGCGAGAGCTGAGCTTGTGCACAGCCGCGTGCAACGAACTTGTCAACCCAAGCGCGGGAGCCTCTGCAATCAGGAATACCAGGGACTGACCAGAGCACGCTGTGGCTCCCCAGAAGCGACCACACTTTCCTACTCCCCGCCCAACGTAGCAGCCCCGACGCAGTGCAGCCTCAGACGCCGCCTCTGCGTTCTCGTGCCGCGCTCACCTCGCCGGACTCCTGCCAGCGCGGGGGCCCGCAGTGCAGGCTGCAGCCCGCGGCCCCACAGCAGCACAGCCCGCAGCTCGCGCGCCATGCTTCTGTTCCTAAGCGTGGCGAACAGTTTCCAAGAGCGGTGATGGGGCCTTCCGCGGGCGCGGCTCAGTGACGTCACGGCGCGCGCCGGGCTGTCCAAGGCGTTGCCTGTGTGAGAACGCGAACGCAGCAGACCGCAGAGCGGGGGCCTAAAGACCGTACTTTTTGACCTTGGATCTTAATGACAAGGGTGCTGATCCCTTGCGTTGTGCACGTGAGGGTTATAGTGTTCCTGGCCGGCGCCTGCTGGCTGTCCCTGGGCGAGAGCATCCCATTCTCGAGATGTCACTACCCAGGCTGGAATGTGGATGCGTGGACCTACCCACTCAAGTGTTTTCTATGCGTTTGAGCCACTGGAAGACTCAAATACTGACAAAGAAATTTTAGGTTTGACTGTTACTCGCCAAATCGTGAACTCAATAACCAACACCTCTGGGCTTACCCGTTTATTGTCGCTTTCTCCCTACTAAATATTTGTTTGGGGATCCAGGCCATGAACCATGTCTCTAACGTTTGATCCAAACTCCAGCTGCTTCCTAAGCAGATTGCTTGTCACAGCCCTAACCTCAGAGTAAGGCCTTAGCGGGGACCTTTCTGACAGGTTCTTGATTGATTCTGACACACACCAGATACATTTTCCTATGATCAAATTTTACAAAAACATTAAAGCTGCTGTCTAGCTTGTTACCAGGCACTAGTTCCAATAGCAGGGGCAGTTAATTCCCGGATCCAGAATAGTCTTGTAATGTTGCTGTAAGGCATGTTTAGTTACTGTTCTAGATTGAATGTGTCAAGGATAGCTCCCACATTCTTGACTTTTATAGATGGAAATTAGAAAAGAATGGGCAGATATAGGAGGCCAGACAGATGGCTCTGTATTTAAAGTGCCTGTTGCCCTGATAACCCCAGGAAATTGACAGAGCACTTTGTGCCTGTAATCTCAGTGCTGGGGAGACAGAGACAAGAGAATCCTTGGGTCTTACTAGCCAACCAATCTACCTTAATATGATGTCCCATGTTCAGTGAAAGACCCTGTTTCAAGCCTTAAGGTGGAGAGCACCTGAACACCTCACAATTATTGCCCCCAAACTCTAGTCAGTTCTGCTCCTGCCAGGCCCACATCCTCCACAACCAGCCCCACCCCTGCTCCCTAGTGTCTTTCAATGTTCACTCTTAGATCCTCACAATTTCTAGCTTCGGCCCACAGGCTCTGTATCACCTCCTCTAATCTACCTGAGCCCCAGTCATCACACAGAATAGCTTCTCTGGATACTAATTCTAGAGGCTTCATGTGTCATTCTTTTAATTCTCCATTCTGGAATCATCTCTTCAGTCAGAACTGACACACTCATCTGGCTTGAGAATATTTAGAAAGGGGAAGTGACATTTAGCAAAGGAAGAGGAATCTGGGCTTTAGTTAAGGATGGGGATGTAGGGCCTGCCTAGTACAAACTTTTTTTTAAAAAATTATTTATTTATAAGTACACTGCAGCTGTCTTCAGACACACCAGAAGAGGGTGTCAGATCTCATTACAGGTAGTTGTGAGCTACCATGTGATTGCTGGGATTTGAACTCATGACCTTCGGAAGAGCAATCAGTGCTCTTACCCGCTGAGCCATCTCCCCCCCCCCCCCCCGGGTATAAACTTCTTATATTTCAGGGAAACCAACTCTAGGCCCACCTGAGGCCCACCAGGAAACCCAGTTTGGAACCCATGCATTACCAAGGGCCAGGAACAGGAAATGACATCCCACAAAATTCCAAAGGCCATCTACACTCTAGTACAAACTACAGTGGTTACCTAACAGTAGTCCACTTCAGATACCTCTTGACATCTGTCCCTTGATCTGCCTGGTTCCCCTTCCCAGACTGAAACTTGTAATACTTCCTTCAATGCTCACTCCAGGAAAGAGCTATGTAAAGTTATCTTGTTAGTGGCCCATACCTGTACCAAGGACTGAAAAGTCCTGGGCAGTGTTCAAGATAATAAAGGAATCCTGGCAGCAGGAGGGAAAAAGACCCCCAAGAGATGGCAGGAACTGTCGGTCATCGTTCCCCCCCAACACCCCCAGTTGCATTCAGCAAACTTTCACAGATCTGTGCGCCCAGATTCTCACTGTAACTTGGAACTTTCCATATTCTTATCCTTTAAGGAACCTTTTCCTAATTCCATAGATAAACCTACACATACTGAAAATGTCTGTAGGCTTCCTTGTGGCAAGAGCTGCAGAATACAAGATGAAATACCTAAAAGCAATTTCAGTTTCCAAGCCTCTAGTATAGTAGAATTTTGTGGAGTGGACAAAGTGTAGTCTACTTGGCTCAATTCTGTGGATGGCTAGGCTTACTTGACTCCCTCCGAATTTTTGTTTAGTGAAAAGTGAATTGTTAAAGATTCCATAAATCTTGTATAAACCAATGTGAGCATGATGAAAGCAATGTTTTAAACAATATAGATCAACTGCAGTCCTAATCCACTCACCAAAATTCCCCGAGGGCCTATTTTTAGTTTTGGTTTTGCACCATTGTTATCTGATCCTTATTTTCCCTACCCTGAGCCTAGAATGTGCAACAGAAATTAACCCTGACCACTGAATGTAAAGCACTTCCAGCTCCTCTGTACCTTCAGTCAGATGGGCAGGCAGACTATCCTTATTCCTGTAATTCCCCAGACTTGCTACAGGGTCTGGACAGATCTGCTTCCCAGTACACTGTTCTGTATTTCCTGGCATCACAGTGGCCACCAGCACACAATCAACTTAATTAGAAGTGTATATTCCCTTTCTTTTGTTTTAAAACACCAGCTTATTTTGTCATGCACCACTACAAATCTAATGTTGATTCAAATCCCATCCTTACCACTCCCCCTTTAGTTCTTTCCCTATGTAAGCCTGATACCCCCCTGCCTCTAGCTCTTCTCTGATTAAAGGCATGACTACACCATGCCACACCAGGCATGGGCCACACCAGGCTAGCCCCATTTAATAGAAACCAAAACATCTTTGCACTCCAACTGTGCAGGATAACAGCATGCTATCTGTGAATGTAATATTTGGCTCTTAAATGCTAGTGTTTCTTAGAGGCTCAAATGCATGTAAGGATACCAAGGATCTTCAGTCTCTTGACTAGTAGTTGAGCTAATGCTAAGGGACCATTAGCCAATCGGAACCATCTTTGAATCCAAGCAGTTTTACCAGCTTTTATTATAAACACCAGCACATTTCAAGTTCCCTCTTTTTGATCACAAATATAGGACTTTTTTTTCTTCTCCTCTTAAGTATACAGCATGAGACACAGTGTCTGGGCACTCCAGCTCTTACAGAAATTTCCTTAGGACAAAATTAGGGATAATATCCACAGCCCACACTCTCAGCCACATCCTTTCACATCCAAATGGACAATTGCATAGGATGCAGAGTCCAAGGAGGTTGGTACAAAGCTCTGAATTTCAAGATAGCCTGAAAAGGATGTCCCCAGTGCCCACATTAAAAGGCTACACATTGTCAAGTGCCACCTCCTGAGTGGGGCTGAGAGCAGCTCCTCTGAGGCTCCAGTTCCTCTTCTTGTTTGAACACATGGCTTGGGACTTCCCAATTGGCAGCAAAGGGAATTCTGAAGAGCAAGGACCCATCAAGTTGAGCAAAGACGAGCATCACCTCTGGAGGACTTGGGACAGGGCTCAGTTGGGGATGTTAGATGATGGTCTATTCCTTACCTGGTCTTATCCACAGTATTAAAATTCAAGATTCAAAATTCTACATTGAAAACTCTAATCTCAAATAGCTTCAAGTTTAGATTTCCAAGCACTGGGAATTTTGAAAATACTTCTGTGAACTTAAAAGGCCAAAAAGGAAGGCTATTTGGGTCATGATTTCTAAATTTAGCAGCCCCCCACCCCCATCTAGACCACTCTTTTGTTGGAAGACAGGTATTTAAAAAAAAAAAAAAAAGTTCCCTGGGAGCAGCAGACTAGGGGTAACTTAGTCCCCTGTCAGTGGTCCTCCTCTGAGAGTGACATTTACAGTATTCAGGAGCTACCATCCCCTGCTCAGGAAGGTACCTGTAACTCCATGACTCCATGAGTGGGTAAGACCATCAAGCAGCAGCCCCCAGGGTGGCACCAGGCCTGCAAGGCCCTAATGAGGCCACACGGGGCAGGCTGAACTTTTGGGGAGGGGAGGTCAGGAACCACCTCAAGTCCCTGGAGCACCCTTTGCATTGATTGTGGGATCTGGGTAGAGAAGAGGGGCGGGTGTCTGAAAAAAAAAAAAAAAGGCAGGAGCCCTCCCCACAGGGGCAGCTGACCAACAAAGAGGAGGACAGGAAGAGTGGGCTGGAGGCAAACAGCTGTTTCTGACCCAGTAGTGACAGTCCTTCCTGGCATGGGTGACATTCACCTGTGAGTACTAAATATGCAAGGTGGCCCTGAGCTGTCCCTCACTCTCTGCACAAGGCGCTCCCTTTTCCTCCCTCAGTGGCCACAGTCTGGGACAGCGGACAGCTGCCACTCGCACTGCAGCTCTGACTGCAGCCCCGACATCTCCACTCTGAGCACACAATCAGAACCATGTCTTACAAAGAACAGACTCCAAAAATAGATATAAATAAATAAAAACCTTAAACATTCTTACAGGGATCTTAAAGAACAGAATACATGTTAAAAACTTCAGTAATTTATATCAATTTTAAGCGATACTTTATATACAATGGGGAAAAAAACACATGCATAGTCCAAATACAATGTTGAAAACAGCATTTTCATAACAAAAGAAACCCCCGAACACTAAGTGTTAATACCATGTACATGAATTCAAGAAGGACCACCCTTTTTGTCTGTTGCACACAGTTTATTTAACAATATGATATAAGAAATGAGTTGGTACGTTACCATTCTATACAGTGATTGAATCTTCTTGAACTTCGTATTTATAGTAATTATAGCGCTTGCATGATTTACACTAGAATTGCTTTTCCTCATTTCAAGTTTCACATAGAAGAAAGAAAAGACTGCTTCTTCTCTATTAACATTAGCATGGTCTAAGAGAGTGATCATCCCTATTTTTGTCTAAAACCAGTTTTATCAGAGAAACAAAGCAACAATTTCTACATCTGCAAGACAAGAGGTTGGCTTAAGCCAGCATGTATAGATAGATGTGTGTGGGTGTGTACATGTGTGCACGCCGGAGTCAATTCCTATCGTCCAGGGGTAATACTTGGAGATGCCCACAGAGTTCACTATAGAAAAAAATCTTCCCGCAACATCAGCTCGTTATCGGGACACATTATAAGATGCATTATTTCTGGAACCAGTTTCTGAGTATTATTTTTCTTCTCACTTTTAAACATAAATGTTTAAGTCTTGAAAATACAAATAAAAAATATGAATATAATGAACTTGTTTTTCCCGTTAAAAAAAGGCATGAGTCACCAGCAATGACGACAAAAGAATCCAAACCCCCACCCCAAACAACAGAAAAAAAAAAAGAGAAAAGCTGAGAGAGAGAGAGAGAGAGAGAGAAAGAAAAAGAGAGAGAGAGAGAGACAGAGACACCAGGTATTTAAATCAACTGGTTTTTAACAAAAAAATATATTCTTTGTATTGTTTCTTTAAACATCAATCTGCCCTTCCATGCTTGGGAGTCACAGTCCCATCTAGGCTTAATAAAAAGAGCCCAGATGCCTGGATTTTTCAGTACAAAAAGTCCAAAAACATGAAAGGGGAGGGAGAGGAGAAAAACAAAACAAAACAAACAAAAAAAAATCCCCCAAAACATCAAAAAGAAAAAACAAAAAGAAAAAAAAAAAAAAACAAAAAGAAAAAAAAAAACAAAAAACAAAAAACCTAAATCCCCAAAACAAAAGAAAAACAAAACAAAAAAACCAAACACCCAATGCTCTCATAATGCTACAAACCCTCCACAAACTTTTCTAGCGTGTCTCCCGTGGTATCACCAACCAGGGACAGTTCACTGGACAGCGCGCTCCTGTTGGGGGTATTCAGCTGGGGGAGCATTGCACTCTGTTCAGGGTTCCCCAGGTGTCCCTGATCCATGGAGCTGGCCATGGTGACTGCGAGTCCGGGGTGAGGGGAACCAGTCTGGGGTGAAACATGGTGTGGTGAAGGCTGGGGCTGTATCCGTGGTGACGGGCTGGAATGTGGAGGTTGGGATTGGGGCCGTGGAGACTGCACAGGGGCTGGAGACCGCACCTGGTTACTAAGGGATGTGGCGATCTGCTGGCCAGGGAGATGTGAGGCCTGTGGCTGTCCTGAGAGCATGTGCTGCTGGGGGCTCATGGGGTTCGGCTGGCCTGGTGACCCAATTTGTTGCTTCATCTGCTGCTGCTGCAGAATCCGCTGCTGCAGGGCCTGCTGGATATTAGGGGTGCTGTCTGCCCCTAGCCCAGGCTGCCCCATCTGGCCAAGTTGTCCCATTGGAGCAGCCATTTGGCCCATGGAGCTGCCTTGGATGGGGAGGTGCTGTTGCATGCGTTGCTGTTGCATGGCTGGGGCATAGCCTCCAGGTCCTTGTGGCTGCTGGAACTGGCTGTGTCCTGCCATGCCCCCAGCCAAGCTGGCACTGCTTTGCTGTTGCTGCTGCTGCTGCTGCTGTTGCTGCTGCTGCTGCTGTTGGTGCTGTAGCAGCTGTCTCCTCACCATTTCTCGGTACTGTGGATTCATGTTTGCCATGTTGGGATTGTGTCCCGGGTTCATGATGTTCAGAGCCTGTCCCTGGGGGTTCAGGCCTCCCATTGCCTGTTGTGGTGGAGGCACACCAGGCCGTGGTACACCAGCTTGCATTGCGTTCAGGTTTTGCAAGCTAGGCTGCTGGTGCATGCCAGGCTGGGGCTGCATGCCAGGCTGGGATTGAAGTCCGGGCTGGGGCTGCATGCCAGGCTGGGGCTGCATGCCAGGCTGGTTGGCCACATACTTGGCTGTGCGCTGTTTGATGAAAGCTGCCATTAGCTGTGGGTTAGATTTGAGGATGTTCAGCACCTGCTGCTGCTGCTGAGGAGAGCTGGGTGACTTTAGGGTCCGAAGCAGGTCTTGCAGGGCACTCGGCGAGATGCTCCTTGGAGGCTGCACATTGGGCATCCGTGGCCCAGCCACCGCTGCCTGTGCCTGCATAGACATTACAGGCCTGGGCATGCCTGGCATCGGCTGCTGCTGAGGGATGGGCGCCTGCTGCCACTGCCCAGGTGGCATGCTAGACATGACAGGCCCACTGACTTGGTTGGGACGGGGCACATTCAGGCCCACAGGAGCCATTTGGCTTCCTGGGGTTCCCATACCCGCACGCCCTGGGGGCATGCCATTGTTGATATTTGCTCTGTACAGGTGCTGCTGCTGCTGGGCCTCACGTTCAATTTGCCGGGCTGCTTCTACTGCTGCAGGTGGGGGCTGGGCAGGGGGTGGGGGAGCTGGCACCTGGTTGGTAGGCTTCCCAGCAGACACTATTGTGGGGGGCTGAGTCCGGGCTCCATTAGGGAAGCCAGCTGGTGACATGTTCACAGGTGAAGGCTGAGGCTGGGCTGGGGGCTGTGGTGTTTGGGGTGTGCTGGGCTGCTGTGTAGGAGTCCCGGGTGGTGCTGAGGTAGGAGAAGGCAAACTCTGCTGAGGCACATTGCGGGTGTTCATGGTTGCCATTCGTCGGCGCATGAGCTGAGCCTGCTGCAGGCGATGCTGGATCTGCTGCTGGCGGAGCTTGTGTTTGATGTTGAGGCAGAAGGGCACAGGGCATTTATTTTCTTGGCAGTGTTTGGCGTGGTAGCAGCAAAGAGCAATGAGCTGCTTGCACACTGGGCACCCTCCATTAGTCTTGCGCTTGCAGCCCTTGGTGTGCTGCACAACTCGCTTCATCTTCTGGCAAGACGGCAGCGAGCAGTTGGCATTGCGACACTGGCAGGCATGCACCAGGGATTGGATGCAGCGTTGGATGCTGAGACGCCGGGATTCCTGGGGGCTCTTGGACTGTGGCTCACCCTGACTGCTGCCCTCATCATCTAGGCCTAGCCCCCATTTCACCATCTTATGGGTGTGGCTCTTTGTGTTGTAGCAATTGATACAAAGGTCATAGTCCTGTAGACAAGAAGAACAGACCAGCATAAGCAGATTCCCTTAGGCGAGACTTGAGCAGTAGTTAATGGGTCCCTTCCTTCTTTATTTCATGTGCTTTAGGAAAAGTATCAAGACTTAGAACCTGAGACTTAACAACAAGGACTAAGAACACTGGAGCCATTTACATCATGCACTGTCAGTGGACTGTGACACACTACCTCCAGGAGAAATGATCCTTCCCCAGCAACAGAAGCCCTAGTGGCTTAGAGATACTTGAACTTAGAAACTAAAAAGGAAGTGTTAAATCTGAAGGACAGGAGTCTGGGAGATAGCTCAGTGGGGAAGAGGATTAAATGGTCAAGTGTGAGGACCTGAGGTTCAATCCTCAGCATTCATTAAAAAAACCTGGGTATGGCTGTGTGCTTTAACAGCAGCACAGGACTGGGAGGAAACAAGAGGACTGCTAGGATCGTTGGTCAGTCACCAGCCTAGCTCAAGATTCAGTGACATTCCTTTTCTTAAGGAAATGAAGGAAAGTAGTTCTCCTCTGGCCTCCGTGCTCATAAAAATATGCTTACTTACAAATAATACATTCACACCCACCCACCCACAGAATACATCTGAAGATGAAGTCTTCAGAAATTGTGCTCACAGAAAGCACACACAAAATCCTAAAATCAGCAAAGCAGAAAGAAGATTGAGAAAGGGGTAATAAGAGGGATCCGACTGATGACAACAGGGAACAAGAATTCAAAGGTAGGCAAAGAAGGAAGGGCCAGGCAACCTTTGACCTGCCCAGGACAAGCTCTACTAGGGTGAAAGCTACCAACAGGGCAGGAGGCAGTGAGAACACCAGGGGCTTACATTAAGTCTAACCATTCTGTGATCCTGCCACTGGACCTGATCAAAAGTGCCAACCTGCCAGCAAGGTCAAAGGCATCTGTAATCACTTAGCAAGTCTAGAAAGAGATAAGTACACTGGCATCCCTGTTCTGCAGAGCTCTCTGTAGCCAGGCTGCCTCAGTGTCTGGCCTGGAGCTGTGGCAGCCAGGAGCATAGACTAATAAAGAGGACAACAAGGGTGTCTGCCACTCCTCATCCGGGGAGGAAGAGCACAGACAATGCTGTACACAGTTGCATCCATTCCTGGTACTGCAGGGGAAAATGCTGCATAGGGGGAAGGCCAGGAGATAGATGGTACGACTTACCTCACACACAGTGCAGTGCCAGCGTGTTTCTACGTGGTGTTTGCACTCATTGCAGGTATAGACAAAGCGGTCCTGGCCCTGTGTGTGCAGCTCCACCAGCATGCACAGAGTGGACCATTTGGAGCGGCGTAAGGAGGAGAATTCCCAATGCTTGTCTCTGGCCAGGGTGAGGAAGGCATCACGCCCATCCATGAGGTCACAGCTAAGCAGGGGATCAGGGTCCACGATGGGGGGCTGCGTGCTAATAACAGGCCCAGCATGCAGATGAATCACAAAGAAGACCTGAAAGGAGGAGGTGCATTAATCCCACAGAGACGCAGCACACGCTGAGTGCAGGGTCACACCCTCCTGTGGGACAGGAGGGTAACCAAACTCAGGGACTGCTTGAGGTTCTGATTTCCTGGGATGGAATTTAACTGATAAAAAGCCAAACAATATATTAACAAAGTACTGTTCCACCACCTGTCCCAGACTTGTGCAGGACAGCCCAACCCCACCCACAGGTGCCTGTTGTTTCTCTGGGTACTGAGTACTCTCAGAGCCCCCACCAGCCTATGCACTACCTCCTTGTGCTTCTCCATGGTGGCATACAGCTTCTGTGACAGGTCGTTGGAAACATTGGGCATGCTGGGCTTCTTCTTGTTGGCTCGGCTAATGCTGCTTTTGTTTTTGTTGGTCTTCTTGTTGTTCTTTTTCTTGGCATTCTTGCTGTCACCCTGACTGCCCTGCAACCACATGGAAAGCTGTCAGACAACACCCATTTCCTAGGCTGTGGGGTTCCACAGACCTCATATGACCTGGGCCACATGCTACTTCCACAGGGCTAAGAATGCAATCTTCACAGCCTAGCCACGGCACCTGTATGGCACCTGTATGTCCGGTTACTTCTCCAGGACATTAATTTGCAATCTAAGCAACAGAGGAAGTTTTCTACCATTCCCCATAATTCCACTGGCAGGAGTGTTCCATCCTGCACTCTCAGTACCTGGTCCTTTGCCTTGGGAAAACCTGCTCATTTATATAAATTTTCAGAAGACATAGGGAAGGTGTAAATGGGAGGCAGCATCAGGAGGGTCTTTCCCACAAATTACCTCTCCTAGGATAGAGCTTGTCTAAACTTGTCTTGCAAGCTGTTGTTACTATATTCATTACTGTTGTTACTACTTTCATTAGACTTAGCTGAAGTCTAAAAGGGACTCACTCATTCCCTAATTCAAGTACTCCAATGATCTATGAAAAGAACTTGAGCGTCACCCATTTAGAATACAATATAGAAAAGCTAATCTGATCCTGTAGTACTAGGGTAAAACCTAGAACCTCACACATGTAATAAGCACGTGCTCTACCACTAACCTATAAAGTACACCCTCAGCTCCAGAACCTCACTTCTTTAACGGATGCTTTATAACCTAGGCTTCAAACTCATCACGCTCCTGACTCAGGTTCTTGAGTCAAATTATTTAAAATAAAAATTACTTATGTGCATGCATGTGTGTGTATTTGTGAGTATGCCACAGTGCCCACAGAGAGGCCAGACAGCAGTTTTTTTAGGTTGGAGTGTTCTCTTCTACCATGTGAATCCTGGGCCATCACTCATATAGCAGGTACAAGTAGACTCATTTTGGTGGCCTTCAAATAAATTTTATCTGGAATTTTTTTGAGACAGGGTCTCAGTATGTAGCTCTGTAGCTGTGTTCAAGTTTTATATATAGATGAGATAGATATCTTATATATATATGATATAGATCTATATCTCTATCTATCTATGTATCTATCTATGTATCTATCTATCTATGTATCTATGTATGTATGTAT
>JADRCD010208393.1:3767-25661 GCA_019843815.1 Montemys delectorum | reverse complement strand
TCAAAAATTCAGGTGACAGCAGATGCTGGTCAGGTTGTGGAGAAAGAAAAACACTCTATTGCTGGTTGTACTGGCTAGTTTTGTATGTCAACTTGTGGATGCCAGCAAGTGCTGGCTGACAGGAGCTTGATATAGTTGTCTCTTTAGAGGCTCTGACAGTACCCGACTAATACTGAAGTAAAGGCTCACAGCCACTCATTGGACTAAGTACAGGGTCCCCAATGAAGGAGCTAGAGAAAAGACCCAAGGAGCTGAAGGGTTTGTAGCTCTTAGGACAAACAACCTAACTAGTGCCCCTCAGAGCTCCCAGCAACTAAAACTCCAACCAATGAGTACACATGGTGGCACTTATGGCTCCAGCAGCATGAATATGGCAGAAGATGTCCAAGTTGATCATTAATGGGAGAAGACTTTGGCCCTGTGAAGTTTCTATGCCCTAGTGTAGGGGAATGCCAGGGCCAGTAAGCATTCCTGGGGGGGGAGGGGAGTGGTTAACAGGGGGAGGGGGAGGGAGCAGGGGTTTGGTTTAGTTTTTGTTATTTTAATTTATTTTATTTTATTTATTTTATTTTTGATGGGGAACCTGGGAAAGGAGATATTGTAAATAAGGAATACATCTAATAAAAAAAATGATGAATTCATGAAATTCTTAGGCAAATGGATAGAACTAAAAAATATCATCCTGAGTGAAGTAACCCAGTCACAAAAGACAACACATGGTATGCACTCACTTATAAGTGGATAGTAACCCAAAAGCTCCAAATAACCAGGATATAATTCACAGGCCACATGAAGCTCAATAAGAAGAAAGACCAAAGGGTGGTTGCTTCAGTCCATCTAGAAGCAGAACAAAATACTCACAGGAGCAAATGTGGAGATAAAGAGTAGAGCAGGGTCTAAAGGAAAGGCCAACCAGAGACTGTCCCATCTGGCAATTCATCTCATATACAGTTACTAAACCCCATCACTATTGTGGATGTCAAGAAGTGCATGCTGAAAGGAGCCTTATATGGCTGTCTCCTGGGAGGTCCTGCTAGAGTCTCACAAATATAGAGGAGGATGTTAGCAGCCAACCATTGGTCTGAGTGTGGGGTCACTAATAGAGGAGTTAGAGAAGGGACTGAAGGAGTTGAAGGGGTTTGCAACCCCATAAGAAGAACAACAATTTCAACCAACCAGACACCCCAGAGCTCCCAGGGACTAAACCACCACAAAGGAGTACACATGGCTCCAGCTGCATATGTAGCAGAGGATGGCCTTGTCATACACCAATGGAAGGAGAGGTCCTTGGTCCTATGAAGGCTTGCTAGATGCCCCAGTGTAGCGGAATCGAGGGTGGGGAGGTGGGAGTATGTGGGTGGGTGGAGAAACATCCTCATAGAAGCAGGGGGAGGGAGGATGTGATAGGGTGTTTCTGGGAGTCAGGTAAACTGGGAAATGGGATAACATTGAAATGTAAATAAAGAAAATATCCAGTTAAAAAGGACATTCCTTCCTTTTTCCATTACTGTCAGCAAAGTGTATTTGTAAAATTGGTAAGCTGTCTTTGATCTCTAACGGTATTTTAAAAATTAAATTAATATATACCCTTTACAACTCCAGTACTGTGGGTTTTTCTTTTACTTACTGCCTAATTCTTAGAAAATTAAGCTCTCTTCAACCATCATCTATGGCATAAGGACCGGAGTACAAACAGAAACTCTTCTGGGCTACCAGAGGTCAATGGAGAGAAGACCTTTCATGTATAGACTGTATATAGAGCAGCATTATGAAAGAAAATAGTCTGGCCTACAGGAGCTGTAAATATAGGAAGCATTCCACCTCAAAAGCCTGGGAAACCCACTTTATGGTCAAGGACACAGTGCTAGACATTCTAGGAACTTGAGCTACTCCATGGTTACTATTTCTTTATTGTTAAAGAAAAATGTAAGCTGTTTGGGCTGTGGTGCCGGTATCGTGTATCTATAACCTCGGCATTTGGAAAGATAAGGAATTTGAATATCGTATGAAAGGAGAGACTTAGGACCTCAGAGCTCATTATTGACAGAAGACCTCAGGAGAAGCAAGCCAAGAGACATACCCAAGAGAATTCATTATCTCACTATATTTTCTAGACCCAACATTTCCATTTCAGCTGGGATATGAGTCCCTTTGAAGATTTGCATAGGATAAAGCAGAGAGGAGGCCATGGAACCTGAAAACAAAGCAGTTTGCTCCTATACAAGGCCCTGGCTTATGCTTGCCCTTAGGAACACTTAGATGAAGATAGCAGAAAGTTTTGCGCATCTTTTTAATTTCTACTTGCTTGATGAAGCTTTGATCTCTGCTTCCAGATATTAGCAGGACTAGAGAAACCTGAGCAGCAGGACCCAAGAGTTTGAAAACTTACATGAAGTTGGAGGAGCTCCATCCATGCAACTCATCAAGTGGAAGTTCTTTCTACTAACTCTCAAGTGTGAGAACAGGAAACCCATTTCCTTGCTCCATAGGACATTACCTAAAGTTTGTTAACAGTGGCTGTAGATGAAAGAAGGAATATAGTGGCATTGGCACTGGACATCAGAAGGACACTTAACATACTTTGCCAACTTAGGGAAGTCTAATTCAATAGAAAACTACTAGAAAAAAACCCTACATCTGTATTCTCCATTTGCAATGGAGCATCCTCAATCATTAAGAAACCCCAAAGGAAGGTGGAATGGTTAGGTACTTAGGCGTTTGAGCTCCCAAGGTAAGAAATTCGTATGTTTAAATAAAATGTGTAACCTCCCTTTATGCATTTTGAGACAAAAATCAATGTAGAGCAAACAGTAAGGTCGTAAATTACTATGCCCATCAGGTTGTCTAGTATTTTGAACCCATGGCCCTTTCAGTTTCTCTGTTTTTGATATTTTGAAAATTAAGAACATTGCCTGGCAGTATGTGCCTTCTCCCTTCTTGGAATCTCAGTGCCTGTCTTTAGACCCTGTAGGTGCCCCTGGCTTCTCATAGTACCCACCAGATAGATGATGAGAGCACTCAAACTACCAACTGAATTGTGATACTCATTTCACATTCTCACACATTTTAACTGTTAAGGTTATTACTTTAACAGTGGAGGCTAATAAAGCATTAATATACATGACATGGCTGAATAATTTGTACAAGGATGACTCACTTTCACACTTAAGCTGCATGTTGAGTTAGTTTTGTCTGTCTATTTTTGTAATATATAGCACAGGCTCCTGTTTATCTTAGACTCCTCCCCATATTGGCTTCTCCATTGCTTTTGGCACCATGCAACAGTAACAGCTTTCAAGAAAAGGAGCTCTTTCTCTGCATCCCTTAGCCTTCTATCTATGCAAATGCTCTGTACTTGTAACAGAGGGAGCAAACATCAGGGCCAATGGTTGTATTTGGATAGGACTACTGAGGTTAATTACAGCTAGAGAATCTGTTCTTCAGTGTCTTTTTCATCATTTCTCCTAGACATAGAGTCATTTTTTATGTAATGTTTCTGTTTCTTCCCTGGCACACATGATGTAACAATCTGTTTAAAACAGATATGATCACACTAATTCTAAAGCTTTAACTCTAAAATCAACACTTTCTCAAACACAATACTGCCTAGCATCAGGGATAATTTTCCTTGGGATCTCAGAGAATAATGTAGGGCTATGCAACAGAGGTTACTAATATGAAAACTGTGTGCTACTCAAATGGGATTTGCTTCACAGGAATTTGAACTCATGAAATGTAGAAAATAAGCTAGACAGTTTGGTGTGTTTCTAAAATTCCAGCACTTAAAAGGTCAAGTCAAAAAGTTCATAGACTGTGGTCATCCTACATAGAAAGACTTTGTCAGAAAAAGTACAAAACAATAACAACAAAGAAATATGAACAAAGCAAAACTGGAAGTAATTTATTGAAATCATGCCTCTGTACCTGTCAGAAATTCACACTTGAATAATGTCTCTGCAGGAAATTACTGAGATATCTAGGGCATTAGACAAATGCTTACACTAAATTGCATGCATGACAGAAAAGCAATTAACCTTTCTTAAAAGATTCTTCTTTAGGTAGAATGCCATGAGTCATATTTCCAGGAGGTGACCTACTAATGGTTAGTTATCTGCTATTATAAGCATATGAAATTTGCTTATAACATTAGATGGGTCTAAAAAATTTGGAAATTGAGAGGCAAACTTATTTACCCATGGGAAAGAGTATCATATTTATTACTGGAGTCATGGCATGTATCTGATGTTATAAAACTAGGGTTCATATTGGCAAATCTTCAAAGAGTCATCTCTTCCTAGGAAGATAAGGAAGCTTCACAGAATGGAGCATTGGAACTCTACCTTGGGAAGTGGCTTCATCTTGGTTGGAATTCTGGATGACAGTGGCTCTCCTGAACTGCTCTGTGCCACATTCACAGCCCTGTACATGTTAGCTATGATCAGCAATGGACTACTGCTCCTGGTCATCACCATGGATGCCCGGCTCCATGTTCCCATGTACCATCTGCTCTGGCAGCTCTCTCTTATGGACCTCCTCCTCACATCAGTCATCACTCCAAAGGCTGTTATAGATTTTCTGCTTAAAGACAACATTATCTCCTTTGGGGGCTGTGCCCTTCAGATGTTCCTGGAACTGACACTGGGTGGTGCAGAAGACCTTCTTCTGGCCTTTATGGCCTATGACAGGTATGTGGCTATTTGTCACCCTCTAAATTACATGATCTTCATGAAACCTAGGATCTGTTGGCTTGGGGTATTTATATCATGGACCCTAGCATCTCTGAGTGCAGTAGGATATACCATCTATACCATGCAATACCCTTTCTGCAAATCTAGGAAGATCAGACACCTGTTCTGTGAGATCCCTCCCTTGCTGAAGCTGGCCTGTGCAGACACCTCCAAATACGAGCTCATGGTTTATGTGATGGGTGTGATCTTCCTACTTCTTCCTCTTGCTGCCATTCTTTCCTCTTATACACTAATTCTGCTTGCAGTACTCCACATGCCTTCACATGAAGGTAGAAAAAAAGCCCTTGTCACATGCTCCTCACACCTAACTGTGGTTGGGATGTGGTATGGGGGAGCTTCTTTCATGTATATCCTACCCAGTTCCTTTCACACCCCCAAACAAGATAATATCTTCTCTGTTTTTTATACAATTGTCACCCCAGCTCTGAACCCCCTCATATACAGCCTCAGGAATAAAGAAGTGACTGGAGCTTTGAGGAGAGTGCTGGGAGGACGCCTATAGCCAGAACACTCTACATTCCAAGTTGTTCTAGTAGGTCTCTTCTAACATTTCTCCTCAAAATTATATGATTTGTGCTAAAAGTGAAATTCTACTTATAAAGCAAAACACTAAAAAAAATATAATATCATTTGATTAGTGACTTGGAGCTTAATTATCCATGTTAAATGCTCTTTGACACTCTTCTTCCTGAAATACTCATAGGATATAATTTACACTGTTTAAAATTACTTTTTATAGTTTTAAAAGGTTAACCCTTCATTTTCCAAAGTAACTGTTTAATTGAGAGGTTCAACACATCACTACCTGGACATTACCTTTAAACTTGTAAATACATATTAGACTAAGACCAGAGAAAATACTTTTAAGTGATACCAGTGAGAAAAGATTCTTAATCTTTGCACAAATTTCAAAGCAACTAATCTTGGTAAAATCAATTTTGATAGTTTTATCTAAAGCCCAGTTGGTAGAAGTTGACTATGTTTAACTTTTAATGCCTTTCCAAGAGTCAACCTTTGTGGATGTTCTGACAGATTTCTTGGGTCTGTATGTATGTGTGTGTGTGTCCTAAGTCAGAATGGCCCTCATTAAGGGTACAAATGACAACAAACACTGTCAGAAGTGAAACTGGCCTGAGTTCTATTTCTTTGTTGAGTCTTTCTGTGGTTTAGATATCAGAGTCACTGTTCCTCAAGGTCTCCATGCCAAGATTCAGGTTGGAAACTTGTATCTCTCAGCCTCAGATTAGGGCCCCAGGTGAGCCTTCTAATTCTGGATTGTAGTTCATTTCAGATATAGTCAAGTTGACAACCAGGAATAGCCACTATAATCTACCCCTTGTCAACTTGACACAAATAATATCTCATGTCCACATGAAACAATAACAAAATTATGGGTACACCTAATATGATGTAACTATTCTTTGTACAATCGCAAACACATTTATAAATTTACAATGGGGCAATGTCCCTTGGGAACATTCTTTAGTGTCTCAACTTAAATACCAATTGGTGTTAAAGAAATTGGAAGAAAGAAAAATGTATTCTTAGCAAAATAAGACAGAAGCATTCATATTACTTACAATCTTCGTTTCTGCAACTGATAATGTGACCTTAGCTGGTATTTATAACTACCTTCCTCTATTACCCATTCTGTATTTCTTTCCCCCTCAGCAAGCACCTCAGTAGGTCTTGGCTCTTTTCCTGGAGGATTGACCCATACCTTCATTTTTGATGGGTCAAAGCATATACTGCCTTCTGAAGAACTCTGTCCCAGCCCTCCATGCTGTTGCTACCTAACTGGCACTGAAGCTGTGTCTTCATAGAATGAATTAGATAGCATTTTTTCTATTTCTATTTTGTGGAATAGTTTTGAGAGTAATTGTATTAGCTCTTCTGTGAAGGTCTGGTAGAATTCTGCACTAAAACCATTTGGCCCTGAGATTTTTGGCAGCAGGGGGGTGGTTGGGAGGTTTTTAATGACTGCTTCTATTTCTTTAGGGGTTATGGGACTGTTTAGACAGTTTACCAGATCTTGATTTAACTTTGGTGCGTGGTATCTCTCTAGAAAACCATCTATTTCATCTAGATTTTCCAGTTATGTCAAAGATAGTCTTCTGTAGTAAGATGTGGTGATTTTTTTCATTTTCCTCAGTTTCTTTTGTTTGTCACTCTCTTCATTTCTGATTCTGTTAAGTTGAATATTATCTTTGTGCCTTTTGGTTAATTTTGTTAAGAATTTATCTTGTTGATTTTCTGAATGAACCAGCTCTTGGTTTTGTTGATTCTTTGTATTGTTTTCTTTGTTTCAAATTGGTTAATTTTGACCCTGATTTTGAATTCTTTATACATTGGGGATATTAGCCTTCTATGGGACGTAGGGTTAGTGAAAATCTTTTCTCAATCCTTAAGTTCCTGTTTTGTCCTATTGACACTATCCTTTGCCTTAGAGAGTCTTTTAGAGAGATTCTATATTAGCAACTTAACAGCATACCTAAAAACTCTAGAATAAAAAGAAGCAAACACATACAAGAAGTTAGACTCCAAAAACTCAAATAACCCAATTAAAGAATGGGGTACCAAGATAAAAAGAGAATTTTTAACAGAGGAATCTAGAATGGCCAAGAAGCACTTAAAGAAATGCTCAACATCCTTAGTCATCACAGAAATGCAAATCAAAACAACCTTGCGATTCCACTTTATATCAATCAGAATGGCTAAGATCAAAAACTCAAGTGACAGCAAGGATATGGAAAAAAAAGGAGCACTCCTCCATTGCTGTGGGACTGCAAACTGGAACAACCATTCTGGAAATCCATCTGATGGTTTCTCCAAAAACTGGAAGTAGTTCTACCTCAAGACCCAACTATATTGCTCCTGAACATATCTCCAAAAGATGCTTTACCATACCAGAAATAAATGCACTCTGTTACATTGAGAGCAACCTTATTCACAATAGCCAGAAACTGGAAGCAACCCAGATGCCCCTTAACCAAAAAATGGATACAGAAACTGTGGTTCATTTACACAATGGAATACTATTTACATATTAAAAGAAGAACCTCAAGGATTTTGCAAATGAATGGAACTAAAAAATATCATCCTGAATGAGATAACCCTGACCCAAAAGGATATGCATAGTATGTACTCACTGATAAGTGAATATTAGCCAAAAAGTACTGAATACCCATGAAACAACCCATAAGGAGTTTAACAAGAAGGCCCAAATATGAATGCTTCAGTCCAACTTAGAAGGAGGAACAAAATAATCACTGGAGGTAGAGGGAGGGAAGGACCTGGGAAGACAGGAGTGGAGGATGGGAAATGGGAGCAGGATCAGGTATAGGGGAGACAGGTGAGAAGCCCAGAGGGCTAGGAGAATAAATAAAAATATGCAGCCTCTGGGGTTAGGGGTGGGAAGAAAACCTAGAAAGTCCTAGAGACCTGGGATATGAGAGGCTCTCAGGATTTAATGGGGATGACCTTAGCCAAAATGTCCCACTATGGGGAGATGGAACCTTTAAAAACTATGTCAAGTATATAGACAGGGCCCCAGTCGAGGGATGGGGCTCATTAACTTACCTTCAAAATTTTGACCCACAATTGTTCCTGTCTAAAAGAAATGCAGGGACAAATTTGGAGCAGAGACTGAAGGAAAGACCCTTCAGTGACCAACCCAACTTGGGATCTATCCTATGTGCAGGCACTAAACCCTAAATCTATTACTGATGCTATGCTCTGCTTACACACAGGAACCTAGTATTGCTGTCCTTTGAGAGGATCTACCAGCAGCTTCCCCAGACAGATGCACATACTTATACCCAACCATTGTACTGAGGTCAGGGACCCCTATGGAAGAGTTAGGGGAAGGATTGAAGGAGCTGAAGAGAATGGCAACCCCATAGGAAAACCAACAGGATCATCTAACCTGGACCTTTGGGAGCTCCCAGAGACTAAGCCACCAATCAAAGAGCATACATGGGCTGGCCTGAGGTCCCTAGCATATATGTAGCAGAGGACTGCTTTGTTGGACCTCAGTAGGGGAGGATGCACATAATACTATAGAGACTTAATGCCCTAGGGAGATGGGGTGACCAGGGGAAGGGAGAGCACCTTCTCAGATGTGAAGGGGTAGGGAAATGGGGTTTAGAACTCTTGAGGGGGGTCTTTGAGTGGGCAACATTTGGGATATAAATAAATAAAGTAATTAATGTTTAAAATGAGCTATAGAGATGAACAGAAGAATTATCAAAAGAAGAAATGCACAACATAAAACCTATATCTTGTATCATTATTAGATCAAGAACCTATGGCTAGAAAGGTCATAGGCCCTAAGAGATCAACTAATACTTCTACAATGCTGTTAAATGATATTAAAGTGACTCTTAATGACACTAGACCAAGGAATTAATGTGTCTATCAATCCTCATTTGAGAATATTCTGTTTGCCATAGATGGTGATTAACACAGAGACCCACACTAGCCAAGGTGCAGAGAATAAGAGGCTGTATAATCATCACATCTAAGGGTAGCATCTATGCCATACAATCTCTCCTAGGACTCAGGGATCACTGTGGAGAGTGAGGAGAAAGATTGTAAGAGCCAGTGATGGCAGATAACTACAAGGAAACATTATATTCTGATCACAACAGGAAAGTTGCACATATGAACTCACAAAAGACCAATCCAAGCCCAAAAATGATCAAATCCCACCATGGGAAGGGATTTCAGCACCCAACTGCCCCAGTGAAGTAGTTGGTTAGCTACTAGAGGAGGAAGAGACACTCTTCTTTAAGAGTGTATAGCCACTGATAAGTCAACCACACTACAGTGAAGTACCATGCATCTAAAATTATTTGGGAAGCGTAATTTGTTCTTGAAGGGTTAATAAAAGGCCCACAAAGTTGGGTTATTAACAGAAGGGGAATAGATCTGAGTAGGGCTGAAAAGTTGGAGTAGAGTATTATGAAACCACATTATAAGAAATTGTTTTAAAATGAAAAAACACAAATAGTTCATAAACATATAAACAAAAGTGCTTAACATCCTTAACCGTTTAGAAACTGCAGCCTAAGACTACTATATGATCCCATTTCACCCTCGTCAGAAATGTTCATCATCAGGAATGCAAATGGAGCTCTTATGCACTGTTGATGGGAGTGTAAACTAGTATACTACTTAGAAATCAGTCTGGAGAATTTTCAAAAATATATAAATAGAACTAACATATGATGCAGTTATATCATGCCGGGGCAAAGTCTCGAAAGGCTCTATGACCTACAACAGACAGGTTTGCAACCCATGTTCATTGCCATCCTGTTCACAACAGCTAGTAAATTGAATCAACCTTGATATCTGTCAACATACAAGTGGATAAGGAATATATGGTGCGTGCACACAATAGAATTACTCAATGAAAAGAAAAAATTAAAATCTGTACTAAATGGTATCTAAATATATGGGAGACTCAGGCCCAGAAAACAAACACAAGCTCTTCTTGCTCACAAGGGGAAGTAAGCTTCAAACCTTTGTTTTGGGTGTTTAACTTGGTACACAAGTAAAATCCATGTATCCTAAAAATGGCCATTGTGGGAATTCATTAATATAGAGTAGAGAAAAGATCAGAGGTAAGAGAAAAATGAAGGTAGACAAGATGAAGATAGAGAAGTAGAACATTTATGATGGGAAGGCTTAAACAGGGAGGGACAAATAGGGGCTAGGAAAATGAAAGATTCAATGGGAGGTCAACCTAAAGGAAGGGGCTATGAAATAGACATATAGAAACCTACGATTTTGCAACAAATTTTGGAGATGTATTTGGAGGTGGTAGTAGAACACATTTGATATGAAGAAGGGAGGTTTGTGGGGATTAGATTTTTAAGCAAGATGGGTATGGAGAGTGGGAGTATAGAGCGTTTATTTATGTTAACCAAAAATAATAATGCCTCAAAAAGTTTTATGAAGCCCCACAATTTAGTAAGCTCATTCCAAAACACATGTTCATACAAGAAATACTAATGGAGCTACCCTGAGTGGGTAAGTAATCATGTTGTTCCAGGAAGACATTTCTCATTAAAGTCATAGTGCCAGGCATGGAACACCTTCCCACAAATTATTGGTCAGTGAGGGTTCAGAGATCTCCAAAATAATGCCGGCCATTTCTATTGCTCTTTGTTACTCACCAAAAATTATATGATAAAAAAGTATTGTTGAAGATACCATGCACATAGAGAAATCTCAAACAGATCAGGAAATGTCTCCAATACTGTCTAGGTAATAATGGAATATATTAAGAAGCCTTCTGGATGGAGAAAAATTTTAAATGATCTTACCTAATGTTGGAGTGTGGATACCGTAATATTGACATGTCAGGCAAGACATTTTAGATATTGGCTGGTTTTGTGTATCAACTCGACACAAACTGGAATTATCACAGAGAAAGGAGCTTCAGTTGAGAAAATGCCTCCATGAGATCCAACTTTTAGGCATTTTCTCAATTAATGATGAAGAGGTGGGCATTGTGGGTGGTGCCATCCCTGGGCTGGAAGTCCTGGGTTCTATAAGAAAGCAAGCTGAGCAAGCCAGGGAACCAAGCCAGTAAATAACATCCTTCCATGGCCTCTGCATCAGCTCCTGCCTCCAGGTTCTGGCCCTGTGTGAGTTCCTGTCCTGACTTCCTTTGGTGATGAGCAACAAAGTGGAGGTGTAAGGTAAATAAACCCTTTCCTCCCCAACTTGCTTTTTGGTCATGATGTTTTGTGCAAGAATAGAAACCCTGACTAAGACAGTTCACTAGTGGTATGACTGTGGGTGATTAACCATTCTATGATTTTGAGTTCTGATCCACAGGTTGTAATTTATGCCGGCATGCTATTATAAACATGCTCTACAGTTCATGTCTGCGGAGGTCAGAGGCCCTAGGGTAGAACTTATTACAAACTTATTTCAAAACATAACTATATTGTGAAATTATCTTCTAAACATTTGTGTGTGTAGTCAAAGACTTGGGTTGTCCTCAGCTTCTATCAGAGAAGTTTCTTTTTGCAGTGGACAGAAGTCAATGCAAAGAATGATAAGTGGTCAGGCTAAGAACAGGTGATAATGAGTGCTCAGCTGTAAATGGAATCGCTTCATTAACTTCAATTCCATTATTCAGGGAACATTGTGGACAAGGAGGATAAAAGAATGAAACAGCAAATGAATAGGGAGTGGGCTGTGAAATACAGTCCACTCATACACTCATTACAGCATATACTCATGAGCTTTCAGAAACTGTTGTTATTCGCACAAAATTGCAAAATACCAACTCATCCAAAATTCAAGCCTAGAAGGGCAATGAGTTCTCAGGGTCTTACCTCTCAGTAAGAAGTTTCTTGTCATTTGATAACTGCTAAGGGTAGGAGAATCATTCTTCTTTGAGGATATAAGAGCTGGTAGCATCCTCATGTCCATTGGATAGCCATATATTCATGCACATATGGATAGCACTAATTGGTTTTAAAGGGCTATAAAAAGAGAATATGATATATAGGGAGAATCCGTGAGGAGCTGGAGGAAAGAAATTGAAGATATGTATTTCATTGTATATATATTTATAAAATTTTCAAAGAATAATTTTTGGCAATTAAAATATTTTTCTTTCTCATTTTTGGTTAGCTCTTTAATAATTTTGAACACTCCATTCCTCCCAGATCCATTCCTCCTTCTGTTCCCCTGCCCTCTCTCTCTGTCTTAAAACCCAATAAATATAGTTGGTATTTCTCACATACTCTTAAATGTGTGGCCCTTCATTGGAGCATGGTCAACCTACCAGAGGCCACACCCTTAAAGATAACTGACTCTACCTTTCTCAACAGTCATCAATTACCAATAGGTCCCTAGCTAGAATGGAAGCTTCGTGTCTACCTCCCCGATGTTTGGATTTTGTCTAGCTTGATCTTGAGCAGGTCCTGTACATGCTGCCTCAACTGCAGCAAACCCACATATACAACTGCCCTACTAGTTCCAGAAAACACTGTTTCCCTGTAGTGATCCACTTCTGGTTCTAACTTTCTAATCTTTCTAAACTCTTTTCCACAATGAACCTAAAGTCTTGAGAAGGTGTATGATAGAAGTGTTTCCTTTAGGAATGACAACTCTGTAGTCTCTTATTTTTTACACCTTGACCATTTTTAGTCTGGGCAGTAATTTTCATAAGCTACAAATAAAAACTTCTCTGATGAGAAACTGTGGGTATTGAGAAAAGTCACTGGGAGTTGGTTTAATACTTTGCTCACTTATAGTAGGTTTCACCCTAGGGACTATGACCTATTTAGCCACAGGTTCTTGGCCATGATATTAGTGACAGATGCTGATTTCAACTTGTGATATGGGCTTTAAACCCAATCAGAAAATGGTTACTCCAAAGACAATTTTAAATAATTGCATGAGTGGGCATATCTTGCCAGGATGGTTATTGTAGCTTGTAGGGTTCACACTTACATAGGATTGATGACTTAAATACATTTTTGGAGAATATTATATAGAAGCACTGTATCTATATAACTCCCACCACTACCCACTCTTCAGGCATGCAGTTTTATTTTCTACATATGTTTTCAAGACATACCTCCATTGTCCTATTATTGCCAATGATAGGCTACTGTCATCTATGTGTATTTATATAGTGGGTATTTTGTCTCTGAAATCATTTAGGTGATTTTTGTTAATACCAACTCTCTACAACTCTAGTACTGAATAGATTTATTTCTATTTTCTTGTTTAATAAAAAGAAAATTGAACTCTTTCTTTAGCCACCACTCATGGCACCAAGACACGAACACATACAGAAGCTGTGCTAGATTGCCAGCGGAAAATGCAAATATCCCACATGTAGAACAATCTACGTGTTGTTCATGTACATATTGTTCATGTCCAACCTAGAGAAGCCATACTGAATTGAAGCAAAATAAGGAAATCAGCATTCCACAAATACTGAGAAGAGGAGATGAATTCCAGGATAGAAGGATAATCAAAAAGGAACCTTTGTAGTTCTAGTCAGTTACATTTTGATTCTCATTTAGAACTACATAAAAACTTTGGAAAGTCTGGTGAGGTCTTGGTGTGTATGTGTGTCCTTAATCTCATCAGATGGGAAGCTAAGGAAACTGGATCCTACATTCAAGAGGAAGAGAAACCTAGAGCCTCAAAGCTCATTTAGTGACAGAAGACCTCAGAAAAGGCAAGCCAGAAAACACACCCAAGAGGACTCATTAACTTGTTTCAGAGACAAACATTTTCAAGGAGGTCTTTGAAATAAGACATAAGTCCGTCTAAAAATATGCATAGAGTAATGAAGAGAGGGGTTCTTGGGAATAGAAAACAAGACTCTGATGTACTCCTGGCCCTGGGGATGTCTAATAGCACTAGACAAGGACCTATGAGCTTTTGATCAAGTTTTCTACTTCCTTAGCACAACTTTGATATTGGCAGCAGAAACATGGTAACATCAGTGCGACCCACAAAAATAGTCTGAAAACTGACTGGAAGCTAGAGCAGTTGGTTTACTCCATTCAAGTTGTTTGAACTGACAATTTCTTGTAATTCTGCTCAGGTGTGAACAGGAGAGAGATTTTGCTACTGCACTGGACATCAGCCAAAACTTGTTAGCTGCTTGGCTGTCCCCATGGTCATTTCCAGAGATATCTGCAGATGAAAGGAGTTAAACACATCCTTGACACCTGACAAGGTGGATTCGTAATATATTGCACCAATGTAGCAAAACTTAAATCAAAAATTGTTGAAGGAAACTATACCTCCCCACCATATTTGTGATGAAATATCCTCAACTGTCAAATAATCCAATGTGAAGCCAGGGTCCAGGCAGTAAAGATTCCTACTACTCAAGGTAAGGAATTTTATCTCCTTTAAAGACATCCATGTAGCTTTTAAGTATTTTGAGTCAAGAGTTAGAGTCCAGAGCAATACCTAAGGGCTTAAACTGACATTTCTCAGGCTTTCTAGTATGCATGATTTTTTGTCTATCTACTTTTGATTTTTGAAAATAGAAAGAATATCATTAGGACTGATTGATTCCATGTCATACTCTAAACTTGAGTAACTCCTTCCTGGAAGGAACCTCTGTATAGGTCTTTAGACTCCATAGATGTCCTTATTTTATAGGCACTTTGTAAAATACCTATACCTATAAAATAGATGAATGCCCCCCAAAGGACTATCTGATTTAATGAGATACTTATTCCACATTCTCATATCTTTTAATTCTCAAGATAGTAATGGCCAGTAGACAAGACAATGGAGACTTGAAATATTAATATAAATATGCCAAGATGTGGCTATATGACTTACACAAGATGTTTCATTTTCACATTCATTCTAACTTTATGCTCTGAGTTGGCTTCATCTATCCTGTTTCATGGTGTACAGCAAAGATCCTTTCAATCTTAGAAGCCTCCCCATACTGGCTTCTCCATGACTTTTGGTGCCATTCTATAATATCAGCTTCCCAGAAATGAAGCTTTCCAGTCACTCTTCTCCTCCTATCTAATATAAATGCTTTGTACTTCCAGGAGGGAAAGTAGACATTAAGATTGGTGGTTGGACTAGGATGGGATTGTCCGAACAGATTACAGTACAGGATACTTACTCCTTTGCCAAATTTTGCCATATTACCTAAGCATTAACAGAACCATTTTATATGAAGGGCAGAAATCTTTTATTTCTGTGTCTTTGCAGATACACATTGTATAATAACCTGTTTAAAAAATATGTTCACATTGATCCTACAGATTTAACTGTAAACCCCTAATATTTTCTCAAATTCAATCTTCCAGAGGTTTAGAGATCAATCCTTTTTCAGGCTCATAGAGAATGTGGGGATTTGAAATAGGTAATTAAGGTGGACAACCTTGTATTCATCCAGTAGATTGACCATAGACAAATGTGGACTTACATAATATAGAAAATGAGCTGGGCAGTTTGGTGCAGTCTTAAAATGCCAGCACTGAGGAGGATGAAGCAAGATGTTCTTGGGACTATCTGGACTGTATAGAAAGAGCAGCATACACCTCTAATGTCAGCACTCAGGAGGCAGAGGCAGGTGGAAGTCTGTGATTTTGAGACCAACCTGGTCTATAGAGTGAGTTCCAGGACAGCCAGGATTACACATAAAAACCCTGTCTTAAAGAAAACAAAAGAAAAAAAGGAAAAGAAAGAATAATAAAAAAAGCCAGAAATGTGGATAAGCAATGGACTTAATTTATTAAAGCCATACCTCTATATCAGTTGAGAATTTCATACTTAAACAATGTCTATTTACAAAGAAAACTGGAATATTAAAACTATTAACCAAATTTACACTAAAGAAATGATGGAGTATTTTATTAATCATAATGAAGAGATAATTTGGTCCTTCTAGAGAGATACTTCTTTAGGTCATATCTTTTTTCTTCTTTTCTCTCTTTTTCTCATTTCTTTCTTTCTTTCTTCCTTTGTTTTTTTGTTTTTTGTTTGTTTGTTTGTTTGTTTTGGCTTTTTTGAGACAGGGTTTCTCTGTGTAGTCCTGGCTGCCCTGGAACTCACTCTGTACACCAGGCTTGCCTCAAACTCAGAAATCCACCTGACTCTGCCTCCCAAGTGCTGGGATTAAAGGTGTGCGCCACCACTGCCTGGCCAGGTTATATCTTGTATAGTATTTTCATCAGATTATAACCTATTTTAAAATTGTTATTGTAGTTATGATTTCCACTTAGATAAGTCTTTCTTCAAGATATAAACATCAATTCAAAATTTGGAAACCAAGAAGCAAAGCTACTAATTAGTGGGAAAGACATCATTTACTGGAGTCCTGTTGAACATCCTAAGTGAACTCTGATGTTACAAAACCAGAAACCATATTAGCAAAATTGTGTTGAACCATCTTATCTTGGCTACTAAAGAAATGACACAGAATGGAGTACTGGAACTCCACATTGGGAGGTGCCTTCATCTTGGTGGGAATTCTAGATGACAGTGGCTCTCCTGAACTGCTCTGTGCTATAATCACAGCCCTGTACATGTTGGCTATGACCAGCAATGGGCTGCTACTCCTGGTCATCACCATGGATGTACAGCTCCATGTTCCCATGTACCTTCTGCTTGGGCAGCTCTCTCTCATAGACTTCTTTCTCACATCAATTATTATCCCCAAGGCTGTCATGGATTTTCTGCTCAAAGACAACACTATCTCGTTAGAGGGCTGTGCCCTTCAGATGTTCCTGGCACTGACACTTGGTGGTGCAGAAGACCTCCTTCTGGCCTTCATGGCCTACGACAGGTATGTGGCTATTTGTCACCCTCTGAACTATATGGTTTTCATGAGGCCAAGCATTTGCTGGCTTGGAGTAGCCACATCATGGATCCTGGGATTCCTGAGTGCTCTAGGATATACCATCCACACAATGCAATATCCCTTCTGCAAATCCCGTAAGATCAGAGATCTATTTTGTGAAATCCCTCCATTACTGAAGCTGGCTTGTGCAGATACCTCCAAATATGAACTCATGGTTTATGTGATGGGTGTGGCCTTCCTAATTCCTCCACTTGCTGCCATCCTGGCTTCCTACATATTAATTCTTTTCACAGTGCTCAACAAGCCTTCAAATGAAGGAAGGAAGAAAGCCCTTGTCACTTGTTCTTCCCACTTGACAGTAGTTGGTCTGTACTATGGGGCTCTCACAGTTATGTATGTCCTACCCAGTTCCTATCTTAGTCCCAAACAAGAGAAACTCCTCTCTGTTTTCTACACTGTTGTGACCCCAGCTCTAAACCCCCTCATTTACAGTCTGAGGAATAAGGAGGTCACTGGGGCCTTAAGGAGGGTCTTGGGTAAGTGGTTTCTGCCTACACAGTCTACTTTTTAGGGGCTTCTAATGGGTATCTTCTAGACTTTATTCTTTCTCAATGTCAGCAGATTTCTGTTATAAATGAAATTCTCCCAACAAAACCAAGGAAGTGAAAGTGTTTCTTTTTCTAGAGAAGCAGAGAATATGTGTCATTGATAAAAGTTCTTTGAATCTTCTCATCATTTGGCTTTTACAAGAAGAGGTTCATAAGATTTAAAATTATCTGTTATCTTTAAAAGTTAGTCTCTCTTTCCCAGTGTAGCTAATTTTGAAAGTATAAAGGACAGTCAGATAAGGTCATTCTAGTCTTGTGTCCATACTGAACCTAAAAATCAGAGAAAGTAATCTTAAGTGGGTTTTTCAGAGATCAGTAGGAGAGGATTTTTGAGGCTTGCACAAATTTTAAACCAACTATGCTTGGTAAGATATAAATCAACACAGTTTTGTCTAATGACCAGTTGGCAGAACTCTGCATCATGTTCTCTCTTTCTCTCCCTGTAAGCATCAGTTTTTATGGATAGCCTTACTGATGACTTTTCTTGGATTCAGTGTGTGTGTGTGTGTGTGTGTGTGTGTGTGTGTGTGTGTATGACATAATATATCTTCCCCCTTTTTCTTCCTATTCCTCCTCCTTCTCTTTCCTTCTCTTCTTCCTTTTCCTCTGCCTCCCTTTTTCTTTTTCTTCTTGAAGTGATTGGTAATGAAATGGTCATTTTTAATTGTAACTTGTAAATAATATTTTAAAAAGAGCAGAATAAAATAGTGGTTTTCATTTGTCCTAATCATATTTCAAAATATCTTAACAATTGTAAATGGTTCATATGTTTGGTGTGTGTACTGTAAACAATATAAAATCTGACCATGTGTCAAAATAACCAATGGCACCTCAAGCACATAGTTGGTTTTTATGCCTTTTTTATCAGTGAAAAATCTAGTCAGGATTACCATTGGGAAAAGGGGATAACATTTGAAATGTACATAAAGAAAATATCTAATAAAATGATAAATTATTTAAAAACATAAATAACAGCAAATGGTGGCATGGAAAAGTTTAAGTGCACACTGTTAGCAAGAGAGTAAATGAGTGATTTACCTTTGGAAATCCATCTAGATGTTTCTCAAAAAGCTAAATTCAAACTACCATATAACTACTCCATATTCTCCTAGGAGTATACCGAAAAGAATCCGTATCCTACTATAGAGGTACTTGCTTCTCCATAACCGTGTCTGCTCTGTTCATACAACTAGGGACAGAATTTCAATAACAATTTAGTCAGCTGAAAAGGAAAATGAAATTATGAAATTGGTAAACAACTTGATACAACTGAAAAGTAATATTTTAAGACTTATTTATTTTATATATGTGAATACACTGTTGCTGTCTTCAAACACCCCAGAAGAGGGCATTGGAATACATTACAGAGCTCTTAACTGCTGAGCCATCTCTCCAGCCTAAAAGGTAATCCTGAGAGAGGTGACTCATACACTGAAAGACAGGTGTCCCATGTCTTCTCACGTGTTGATCCTGGTTTTGAGTTTTTAGTTTTGTATGTTTAACCTGATGCACCTTTAGAAGAAGCAAGGAAAGTTTATTGGGTGTATTATAGTGGGGCTAGCTTTAAAAATGATGGTAGCAGCAGAACATAGAGGATATGAGAGTAGAGATGGGAATATTGGGGGTGGAATGAAGTGATAAACAGTGGGGAGACATAGGATGAGGGGAGTGTTGATAAAAATAAAGGTTGTATGGAAAAAATCATATGGAAACCTAATATCTTGTAACTCAACTTAAAAAAATAAATTTGAAATGTTTTCCAGCTGTATTAAATATGTTATATATATTTGAATATTACTAGTTTGGGAAATTTATGAATATCTTATAAGGCCTTGTTTTTAATGTGGAATAAATAGTCTTAGAACTGGTTAAATTGTAAAAATATTATTATTATTATTATTATTATTGAATTGAAATGAAAGTAGAAGTGTGCAAACAAAGTTTACAGTATTTTCCATAGCATAAACCTATCGTCTAGTTATGGTTTGCAAGAAACAGCTACAACAACAGTTTGTGTTGAATTGTACACCTTGGGGTTTTCTGACCATAATAACACACTGGAGAATGACATATCTGTAACTTAAGTTTTCATTAATAATTCATGTCTTCTATGATCAACAGTGTTCACCCACGTGGATTACCTCTGTTCAAACTCCTTTTAAGAGAAGTATACTTTAATTAGCTCAGAAACAAAGGGTCTTTTATAAAAATTTTTTCATAGATCCTACTTTTTAATAAGCTTCTCCTATCTCCTGTCCAACCCTGCCCACATACCTTTTTAAACCTTTGGCTCCTAGAATTCCCTTCCACACACTGTTCTTTGCAACCATTGTATTATAATATCTATCCACTCTTATTATATTGCTTATTTGAGTTGAAAAATTACACGTTCCAGTGTATCTTCTTTTTTGTTTGTTTTTTTTCTTTTCTTTTATCAGATATTTTCTTTATTTACATTTCAAATGTTATCCTCTCTCCAGGTCTTCCCTCCAGAAACCCCCTATCCTAATCCTCCTCCCTTTGCCTCTATGAGGGTGCTCACCCATCCAGCCTCCCATAACCGCCTTCCCTCCCTGGCATCCCCCCACACTGGGGCATCAAACCCCCACAGGACCAAGAGCATCCCACTGTTATCCAACAAAGACATCCTCTGCCACATATGCAAAAGGATCAATAGGCCCCTACATATGTACTCTTTGGTTGGTGGTTCAGTCCCTGGCAGCTCTGGGGGTCTGGTCAGTTGACATTGTTGCTCCCCACACGGGGCTGCAAACTCCCTCAGCTGCTTCAGTCCCTTCTCCAACTCTTCCATCCAGGACCCTCTGCTCAATTCAGTAGTTGGCTGTGAACATCCACCTCTGTATTTGTCAGGTTCTGGAAGAGCCCTTCAGGAGACAGCCACATCAGGCTCCCATCAATAAACACTTCCTGGCAATAGTGTCAGGGTTTGGTGTCCAGATGGGATGAATCCCTAGGTGGGGAAGTCTCTGGATGGCCTTTCCTTCAGTCTCTGCTCCACACTTTGTCTCCATATTTTCTCCTATGACTATTTTGTTTCCCCTTCTAAGAAGCACTAAAGCATCCACACTTTGGTCTTCCTTCTTCTTGAGTTTCATATGGTCTGTGAATTGTATCTTGAATATTCTGAGCTTTTGGGCTAATATCCACTTATCAGTGAGTGCTACTTGAAGACCCAGCTATACCACTCCTGGGCATATGCCCAGAAGATGCTCCAACATGTAATAAGGACACATGCTCCACTATGTTCATAGCAGCCGTATTTATAATAGCCAGAAGCTGGAAACAACCCAGATATCCTTCAACAGAGGAATGGATACAGAAAATTTACACAGTGGAGTATTACTCAGCTATTAAAAACAATGAAGAAAACTTCAAGAAATTTGCAGGCAAATGGATGGAACTAGAAAATATCATCCTGAATGAGGTAACCCAGTCACAAAAGAACACACATGGTATGCACTCACTGATAAGTGGATGTTAGTCCAGTGTATCTTCTTTATACAAACTTTAAAACACTTAGACTGTACCTGTCTGTCTCATCTCCCCACCCTCATTTTACTAGTAGCTTGAACATTTCTGTACCCTACATTTCAGCTCTCCACTTTCATCTATACTATTATTCCCTTCCTCAATAAATGCACCTCTGCTGGCATTTCACAGCCCATCAATTCTACTTTCACTCCTTCATGTGCTCTCAGCCTTGTTGGTTTGGGAGTGACTTTGAATTAAAACTTAAAAATGAACTCTAATTAGGGATAAGCATGCACAGTGTTGAATACTCAGTATTCTTACCACTTAAGAGTCAGTGCATTGATTTCTCCCCACTGGAAAAAAGTCTTGAGAAACTTCCATAACTAGAAAGAAACAGGGGATTAAAAGAGAGTTGAGAAAAGGGAGAGAGGTAAACCAGTGTCTCTGTGTTTCTGAGGACTGAGAGAATACAAGCTTTCAAGGGAAGAGAGAATGAATGATCAACTGTCTATGTTGCTAAAAGTGTGGGAAAGGAGGATAGGGAAGGGGCTTACTATATAGCTCATAATGATAAATCGGCAATAATAGGCACATGGAATGAGAAAAGAACTTGATTGGGATTGAATTCCTGTGACTAGATGATCATCAGAGGAGAAAATTGATACAGAAATTCACTTTCTTTCTTTCTTTCTTTCTTTCTTTCTTTCTTTCTTTCTTTCTT
>JADRCD010208390.1:0-10206 GCA_019843815.1 Montemys delectorum | reverse complement strand
CCCCAACCCCCCGTCATCCCCTCTCCTAGCCCAGGTTAAACTACAGATGGAGAAGTGACTTAAAATGACATGTGTTATCAATCAATTTATGTACACAGCATATGCAACTGATGATGTGTGAGAATTTCTTCCTCATTTGTACCTTCATACAAAGGTACCTTCACACATATAAACTCTATGAGAGTTATAACGCTCTATGAGAGTTAGGATCATTACTAATTTCCCCACTCAGTGTTTACAAAGGTGTGAACTTAAGTGGAAATTCCATAGCATTTGTTAGAGTAATGGATGGATCACTCCAATGGGGATAGGTTTGATGGCCTGTGGGAGATTCTCATGTATTTTGCATCTTAAAATTATTGCAACAGGAACAGATAATGAAAATGTGGTACTGACACAAAATGAGATAGTTTTTAGCAGTAAAGAAAATGAAATCGCCAGGGAGTGGTGACGCATGCCTTTAATCCTAGCACTTGGGAGGCAGAGGCAGGCAGATTTCTGAGTTTGAGGCCAGCCTGGTCTACAGAGTGAGTTCCAGGACAGCCAGGGCTACACAGAGAAACCCTGCCTCAAAAAAAAAGAAAGAAAGAAAGAAAGAAAGAAAGAAAGAAAGAAAGAAAGAAAGAAAGAAAGAAAGAAAGAAAAAGAGAAAAAAGAAAATGAAATCAGGTAATGGGCAGGTAAATGGATGAACCTCAAAGTAAATGGATGACCCTCGAAAAGAATTTATCAAGTGAGGTGACCCAAACCCAGAATAATAAATGAGGCATGTTCTCTCATCTGTGTTTTCTGCCTCCAAATGCTCAGATGTTAATATACAGCACAGAGTAAGCTCAGAAATCAGGAAAGTAAAATCAGGCCATAGATATGGTGGGGCCTTTAAAGAGGAATAGTTAAAAAGCAGGAAATATAGAGGGGATATAGAATTGGGAAAAAAGTGAGGCTCCAACTAGAGAGAAGGAAAGGAGGTCAATACAGAAGGAGAGGGAGGAACAAGGGATAAATAACACAGGTTTGTTTGTTTTTTTAATGAAACTGCAAAGAATCATAATTTCATATTTACCAAAAATTATACAGAATACACAGAGTACACACACACACACACACACACACACACACACACACACACACACACAAGAAACGAAGTTATATTATGCCGCTTGGGCTAAAGTGCTCTTCCCAGGAAGCATAGTCTATTGAAAACCCCCCATCAGGTACAAGAGATCTCCTTTGGAATGTTAGGTAGGGTAGTGCAATTGACTCTCAAATAGGCTGTTGCTGTCGTGGTCATCTCACAGAAGTTGAAGGTAATCCCCTGTTGCTGGAGACACCATACACTTAGGACAAAGCATGCAGATGATTGGAGATGGGTTTAAACTGAAAGTCTCCTTCCCGCCATCTAGCATCCATGGTACCAGAATACACTATGCAAGCTGCCAAAGAGGGAAAGCAATTCATATTTCAGATGCAAAGTCTAGGAACCACAATTAGCAACATGACAAGATATCCACAAAGGTGCAATTGTGGCACTTACATGTTGGTGATCATCAACAGCTCACTAATAGAACTTCAAGCACATTTACTCAACATGAGGGAATCATGCCTCAGACTAGAAACCTAGCCAAATTCCAGGGCCCAGTGAGGCTATGAACTGTAGAGAAAAAAAAAATCTGTTATCACCACTGTCCTCGACAGTATAATTCCTTAGTATATTCTAGTTCTTATCCTTAAATCCAAAGGTGAGTGTAGCTACCACCCTTCGTTAAAGACTATCACAGAAAACCAGAACCGGACACAATGCAGAAATCAACGGATCATTGAAAGCCCAGTCCCAAAGGGTACATCTTCATTACAGCTCATGCATCTAAGGCTGGAGGATCATCTCAGAAAGAGGGTGGGCAGATTGTCAGAGCCATAATAGCAGGGAGTTGTGGCGAGTCAGTTTCTCCCAGAAATGCATATATGAACAAGACTGGAATGGCAGCAATATCCATGGACATCGTGATAAACTGGAAGGGGGAAATGTTCACAGGGTCCCACCTCTAGATGGGACAAAGAACTAGATGTAACTAATGACTAGTGGGAGAGGAAAAATTCATTTTTCTCAGGGGCTAGGCAAATGTTATTTGACAGGAAGTGGTCAATCCTGAAATTACACACACATAAACAACCAAAATGGACTCAGTAAAATTTATAAAATTTTAATGTGCACAGATAGGCAAATGTGTAACTACATATAGGTAAAATAATGATAAAATAAAAAAGCCTATCAATTTAAGAGTTGGGTTCTGAATCAGGAAGGGCTAAAGGGCAGATCCATGAGAGGGTCCTAAGGGAAAAAAGGGACAGAGGAAAATGATAGAATTCTATTTTAATTTAAAAAATTTAAAGAGTAAAAATTAATTCATTGACAACCCTTTGTATGTCCTCTTTAAAATATACCTTCATGTAATATTGTATCCTTAGCATGATTAGTATCTAGCACAACTCAAAATTTAATAGATTTACACTTATTACATCTACCACTCTGAATTACTCAATTTTAAACCAAACTGCTATGCTCATTATTATGAAAAATTAAAAAGAAATGTGTGGAGGAAAAATTCTGACTTCATTTTCCGCACTCAAAAAAACGAGGGGTAAATGACATTTTAAAAAAAAAAGAAAAAAGAAAAAAAAAAGAAAGAAAAAACCATTCATTTTCAAATGTCATTTAATTTTTTCATCTCTGCAGTAACAAATGAATTTATTCATTTACAGCTCATTTCTTTCCATCACCTGTGCTGTAATAGTTTAAAAACTATTTAGCTGACATAGCTCAAATGAAATGATTATTTTTTCTTTCCCAGTGACATTTAATTTATCACAAAAAGACACTCAACTCTATGTGTTCATATTAGCCAAACAAGCAGCGTATTGGTAAACAGTTGTGGTTATATTATGGAGATCTTTAAATGACAAAAATGAAAACAATATGCAAGAATAAAAGAAAATATTTTACTCCACTGTATAGTCAGATTTTCAGCCTATTGATCACTACCCAAAGATTCAGTCCTCAAAGTCTAGAAAGGTACCACTTTTGTGGTTTGATTTATGCTATAAACAGCATTGCTAAGTTATGTACACATGTGCCCCAGTGTATGCATTGTATACTTACAGGCAAAGTCACCTTTCTTGCACTTCACAGAGCAAGTGATACCCTCTATGGGTTCCCTTCAGTCTCACTCTATGTAAAGAATATATAGCTCAGAACACCTGAGCAACTACTTGGCAAATATTGGAATCTGAACTTAAATTTTTCTGAGACCAGGCTACCATAAATCGTAGTGTGTCCAAATAACTTTGTATGAATAGTAGTGTTCAAGAAAAAGAGGACACTAGACAACATGTCGCCTGTAGTGGGATGAGAGAGCACTGAGCCTACACTTGAAGTGTCTTCAGTGTTCCATGTGATGGCACACACCTATAATCCCAGGACTTGGGAGACTGAAGTAGGACGATCACCAAGTGAGAGCTACCTTGTGATACACCATGAGTTCCAGGCAAGCATGGAGTATCTACTATAGCCACGTGTTAAGAACAATAAGTAAATAACTCTTAATAATATGGTTAATTAATGTATTTGTCAATATAAGCTCAATATAATATGATTTGATATATTAATATGAAAGTAATATATGTTTACAACAGTTAACAGTAGGAGACTGGCCAATGCTATATGTTTTGGAGGCATATAGGATTATGGAATTCTGAAGAAAATCGGCTAAAGTTGTGATGATGAAAATAAAGGTTGAAAGGGATTATGTATGATGATCCTAAGTGTTACATTCTATGTTACCAATGTTTAGACCAGCCGCATTTATCTTTCAATATGGCTGTATTCCACACAATGTCAGTGTCAGTTACTGTTTCTGTTGCTGGAGCTGCGATGACATCCAGTTAAAGGCAACTTAAGGGAGGAAAATTTGAGTTGTGGGGTTGTATTGTTTGTTTGTTTTGTTTCATTCTGGTTTTGGCTTGCAATTAAGGAATTCATTGAGCCATGACACTGGGAGACATGATGGTAGTGGGCCAGGAAGGCATGGTGGCAGGAGCAGGAAGCTGACTGGTTATATCCACATTTAGGAAGCAGAGAGTGAACAGGAAAAAGGGACCAGTTATGAAGCCTCTAGCCTACGCCACTGATCCACTTCCTCCAGTGAGACTCTACATCCAAATGATTCCGTAGCATTCTCAAACACCATCACCAGCCCGGGCCAAGTGAGCTTATGGGGGATATTTCATAGAGCACAGCAGTAATTAGAGACACTGGCATTTGACTGCATTTGGCACAAATGCATCAATCCATTTACTTATTGGAGGAATCACAACATTTTACAAATAAGAGTGAGAACCACACGTATGAGATTTCTCAGTGACACTTATAGAAAATATTATTAGAACAAGACAAAGGTCTCTAACTTTATCCTCTCTGTTGCTCTCACTAAGTCTTGATCTAGAGCCATTAATACTTGCTCATGATTACTGACACTTGTAAGTAAAACTACTATAGTCTACTGTAAATTCCTAACATATCACATGTTTAAATTAACGATAAGTTAATGCCACAATATCATCAACAAGAACCCAGTGAAGTGTCCGAACATTTCACATGAGTTTCAATATTTTCCGTAAAATAAATACAGCTTTAATTTCAGAACTCGTCCCAAGGCCATGGCAAAAATTGTAAAGCAGTAGTGGTCTGTATTCATTCCTCTTTGCCTCAAACTCTTCTCTAGGAGAGTCAGATATGACTCTAGTCAAATAGGACTGATCTTAAAATGGGGAAGTCACAACAACATGGGCTGACAACCCAACACCGGAAGTGCAGAGCCGTATGCAGGCATCATCACCATACCTGGACCATGAAGAGCTGAAGATGCAGACAATTGGCCATGACTTGGAAGGAACCATGCAAGACACCCTTAAGAAACAGTTCCCAGGAGCACAGAACTTTATTTTCAGACATTTCTCAGTGACTCTGCCAAACAGTGTAAGAGGATAGAAGAAAGGATCAGCTTGTTTAGAAGCTTTTATAAAAAGATGAACTCCAAGAAAAATAAACGGACTGAAAAAAAAAAAAAAAACAGTAACCTAGAAACTCACACCTGATAAAACACCATTGTGTTGGGTCTTTTATGGGGCCAAGTTTCTGCACCTGTTGATATGCTGTATGAGAACAATACATGTGAGCTTACTTTACCTATAGAGACTTTAAGCAAGCAACGGGGCGATGAGCAAGGTATAGAAAACAATTCCAATCACAACAGCAGGAACAAAGTTCTAGCAGGATGTCTTACTGGTCTGGAGTCTACTCTGTGTACCGAGGCAGCAAAGTGTCATTTTCTAATGAAGTTAGTAAAATGTTTGACCATTTGGGAAGGATTTTAATTCTCTCTTCCTATTTGGCTCCTATTACATGCCATTGTCTATTACAATTTTTAAAAAAACATATTAAAATGAAACATTAGGCAGAAAATTGAATGTTTTGTTTAGTTGTTGCTTCTAATTGGTACATTCTAATAGACAAAACAGAAAGCCACAGAAGAGCCCACACCGTGGGGCCAGGCAAATTCATCAGCCTCCGGATAAATGTCAGGAACCAGGGTCCACTGGTGAAAAGATACAAAGAAAGGAGCTGGAAAAAGAAAAAAAAAAAGACTGTTGCTCTTGTGTCTTACATGTGCCTGAGAATGACACGTGTGTGTGTGTGTGTGTGTGTGTGTGTGTGTGTGTGTGTGTATGTATGTTCTCATGCAGGGACAATCAAGACACTTCTATAGTACTGGTATGCAGGAATTGCTTTAAGCTAAATGTTGAGAAGGAATTTGGAGGGCAGAGGATCTAGGTAAAAGATTCACAAAAAGTATCCATAAGTATTTCGAGACTGGAGTAAGTCAAACGTCACCAGAACAATGAATGACACAATAAAAACTCAGCCGGATCCTGACTACACTGACCAGAATTCAGTTCCTAACAGCCCAGAATGGGGCTCTAACAAGAGCCTGTAACTCCAGCTTCAAGGGGATCTGCTATCTTCTTCTGGCCTCCGTGATAGCCTCATGTATGCACACACATGTGCACACACACAGAGACACAAATAAAAATAGAATTAAAAAATGAAATGTGTAGTTTAAAGCTGGGGCAATTTTTAAAACTTGAAATACAAATCTCTAACCAACTACTCACAAGAGAGATTGTGTCGTAGGAGAAACACTAACTAGGAAAGTTAGATGTTCTGCCCAAGCCAGCTGCTCAGAACACAGTATAAACAGAGAAAGTTGCTGTCATGTCACACATGGAGAGGAAGAGGGATGACATGAGAGGAGGCTTCTTGTCAGAAAATGCACAAGCCTAAAAGATCCAGGATGGCTAAAAATGCTGAAATAAAATTCCAGCCGGCACTGTCACCAGAATTTTCCCAATCATCACCACTGTTGTATTTACAAGATTTGACCTAGAATTTGATATCTTTGAAAATATCTTGTGAATTTATAGGTAAATCACTATTTTGGGTTTGTTGTTGTTGTTGTTGCTTACCAAATAAAAGCAAAAGTATTGATGATCTATAGACATTACAAAGGAAACATTTCTGTGGAGAGAGGTAATATCCATAAAGTTGCTCCCACACAAAAACAAAGGAATGTTGAACCAGTCAAACTTTCATCACGGATGGGGGAAGGGCTCATCCTGTGTGAGGAGCTACTGGTGGTGAAGACTGCTGAGGCATGGAGAGTCAATTTTCTTCAGAGGTGGGGCCCCTGAGAGACTGCTTATTCCCTGAGGAGATTGCCCTATGGGAGTGAAGCACATGGGGGGGGGGGGCGTGGATGGGAGATGGAAAGGTAATGGGGGATGGATTTCACCAGAATGCATTGCACTCATGTATGAATTTAATAGACAATGAAAAACATGAATACACTGTGTCCTTAACTAGGACACATCTAAGCACACAGATGTTGTAATCTGAGGGTCTGCTACCATTCTCTTAATCCAAACCTAAACGTTAGCAGCCACGGGTAGCTCGTCTGTAGGCTCGTGGGCTGCTTCTCATCCTAATGTCTTTCTCCTTGTCTTTGAGGGTGGGCATACTGTGAATGAAGCCATCAATTAACACTGCCTGTGAGAATCCATAGGTGAAAGAAACGTTAGGACGTCTGTCTGCTCAGGACAGGAAGTGCTACTGGGTGAGAGCCCAAAAGTGCGAACCTGCTAAGAAGAATGATACACAAGTTGCAAGCCCTAGTCACTACATACGACATTGGTTCTATATATGACACCGAGGTTTCAGTGAACAACTGAATTCCTTTGAGGAGAAATGTCCACCTCTTTCCTGAGTCCCTTCTGAGTTTTCAACAATACTCTATCCTGGGACCCACCACCTCCTCCATGACTTCATTGGAGCCCTTGAGCTACGGTTTTTATCGTGTTGATATTGGTGAGGAGCCAACTGTGCACACATGCGCACAGATGGCATGACCCATAAATTATTCTGGGAATGAAAGAAAAATTGTGATTGATGGAGACAGTGAATGGCCATGGTTGGACTGCCTTTAAGGATGCCTCAGCACTGGGAAGAAGGCTCACAATCCATTTCAGCTCCATTAGAAGATGTAAAGTCCTTCTTGAGACGCACTTTGAGAAACAAGGCAGGTTCTGAAAAAACTTTTCTTTTTGTGCTGCTCAGTTCCAGTCAGGACAATTGTGTGAAGTAGAAATTAGAATTTGTAAAGCATTGGCAGGAACCCAGTGAGTGAGAGAAGTCAGATCTAGTCTGAAGTATACAGTAACCATTCCCAGAGTTGCAGATGTGAGCATCATGAAGAAAGAGCTGATACCAAATGGCTTTGGACTCTGCATAGGAATCCCATGGCCAATGTTAGTTTTTCTTCACTTAATACAAGATATAACATATAACATATAACACACACACATATATATGTGTGTGTATATATATATATATATATATATACACACACACACACACACATATATATATATTTCTAAATGCATTCTCCTTGGAATGAAACGATTGGATTCTTTGAGGCTTAACATCTTTGTTACCAAGATGTGTGATGCTCATTTGAAGGTGACAAGCATGACTTCCGATCTTTTCATTGCATTCATAAAACAAACAACCCCCCTTTCTATCTCCCTGTATTTGTCAGTTGACGATCAGAAGGTTTTCTGTCTCCCAGTTGTGAAGGATGTTTTGTGGACAGGCAAGTAATTCATGTAGGAACAGATTTCTAGGCTTGCTCTACAGGGGGAAAGACGGCTCTTTCCTGTTAGAGTTGCTACTTGGAGGGGATCTGAGTCTTGGAGGTGGTGCTGTGTCTGCCACACACAGAGACTGGAGCCAGAGCAGAGCCAACAAGCTGAGACAGTAGCCGAAGGCTTACAGTTGAGCCACTGGAGGCAGCACCTTCAAAGAGCTACTTCCAGGTCTTCCAGGTACTGACCCAATACAACCCACTCTGTTTTCCTTTCATTGGGTCTAGTTTAAGACAGAATCAGTTTCAGTTGACGAAACAATCCTTACTGTTGAAAAAGCCAGGGGTGGCCTGGCTGCTGAAGCCAGGGGTGGCCATGATACCTCTTGGCTCTTAGATGAAACCACACCTAAAGCACAAAACAACCCAGAGCAGTGTCTAAGAAGACAGATCTATGCAATAAAACTGTCTCTAGAGGGCACATAGGCCTTCTGGTTCACAGTGTGTCCCTCAGTGCAGCCCAGCATCTGTTCTGCAGTACCCCATTAACTGTGCGCATGAACTATTTTTGAAATAGTGTGATCAAAGGTAGTTCAAATAAATCAAAAGCTGCTATCTGATGGGCAAGGGCTCAGGTATGCACGCTCCCTCCATTCCCTGGGGGTGCCAAACACAAGAGGTTCAGGAGTGGCTGCTGACAGCATTTCTTATCCCATTCTTTGGAACAACTGTTCTGTGCCAACTTCTTGAGAGTGTATAATTAACAACAACAATAACAAAAGCCCGATATTGACATCCAGCTATACTTCGAGGACAGCAAACAATAAAAGGTGACTCATGTCAAGGAAAATATTTGGTTGGAATCATGTATGATATATATTTCATAGATAAGACACATTTTAAAATAAAACAAATCTATTAAATATTTTCTACTCATAGTGATTGAAAAGGCAGTAAAAATTCTGAGGTGCCATATCAAACTAACATAACTCTACAAACCTCAAGAAGGACATTGGAACAAACATATGGAAAAGTACTGAGTCCAACACAGTTAGAATTGGAAACAGTAGACTAATCAGTATTTAGCTAAATGAAATTATGTGTAATATTGCTTTAAAATGATAACACTTTTGCTTTTATGTAAAAATAGATATTTTTCATACAATATATTCAGATTACAGTTTCCCCTTCTCTAACTCTCCCAAGATTCTCCACACCTCTCCTCCCATCAGAATCTATATACTTTCTGTTTCTCATTAGAAAACAAACAGGCATCTCAAGAATAATAATGAAATAAAATAAAATAAGATAAAACAAAATGAGCAAACTGCAATAGGACGAAACAAACACATACGCAGAGACACATTTTAACAAAAAACATAAGCATTGGCCAACGCTGATTTTAAAGGAAAACAAAAGCCAGTTGTTCCTTGTTTTTCTAATTAAAAGTTGCTGGAACATTCCTAAACAACTGGCCATGTCATCTCTTCACCCTAATTGTTTGCCAAATGGATTTCTATGATCTTTAAAAGTATATTGTGAAATGACTTGCATTTTCTAAACTTACAAAAGTAAACACATTAAGAAAGGGAGTAATGGTGACTTGTTCACTTCTGTGTCTTGTCTCTAAGCAGCTTATGGGTAGGTTTATCTTGTCACGCAGTTGGAGATATTCCAGCCTATAGTTATATGGAATTGTGACATTGGGGCCTCTGGTTGAGGGACAGAATACTGTGGGACAGTGGGCTGTCCTGGTAGCCTGGGCCCAGTCGAGTTACAGGCCTGGAACCCCGGAGCACCCAATGAGCAATCTTGTTCACAAGGGGACGGCAGGAGTTCTGCGGTAACCCCTGGGACCTTGACTCAGGTTTGAGCCCCAATTCCCCACAACACCTCAGCAAGAGAGGTGTGTAATATTGGTCAAGACCTCTTACATGCAAATAAAGATTCTCAG
>JADRCD010208385.1:0-35378 GCA_019843815.1 Montemys delectorum | reverse complement strand
CACACACACACACACACACACACACACACACACACACATGCACCCACAGGCTTGCACACAGAAACACATACCATTTTTGTTTCCCATATATAAATATTATTAACTCGGACCACTTATGATTTTGAGGACTCATATCTAGAGAAAACTGATTTTCCATTCACCAGTAGGCATGAATTACATATAGTTCTTAATCTATGGGTAGGGTCTTGGGAAAATTTCCCCCATCCATGCTAAAATATTGACTGGTGTGATCTTGTGCAGACAACCATATTGTTGGGAATTCATAATCACAACATCATTGCTATATCTGGAAAACACACACTCCCAGCAGGTGTCTGGGTCTTCTGTCTCTTACAATCTTTCCACTCCTTATCCATGATGCTCCTGAGCCTTCGGTGTAGAAATGGTGTTATAAATCACCCAGTTGAGGCTAGATACCATATACTCACTTATTCTCTGCATTTTGACCAAATGTAAGTCTCTGTAATAGTTTCCATGTGCTTCAAAGAAAGGCTTGATTGATAAATGGTAACAGTTGAACTTATCTATCATTAAATCAATACATATCTAGAATGTATTTGTATTAACTTAGCAAAATTGCAGTAGGAGGTTCTCCTCTATGATCTGTGACCTGTTCAGCCATTGATAGTTGGATGGACTTCAAATATGAAATATAAAACCCCTTGTGCCCAATTAGACAACTGTTGGTTACCCATAAGACGTAAGTGCCACTCTCACACCATTGATGATCTCTTGGCAATCTGGTTTGGCAAGTTTGGCAAAGCTGAGGGTTTGCAGGCTTTAGAGCTGGCTAAGACATTACCATTTTTTTCTCTTGCCACCTTTCATGGCACCTTATGATATGTGAATTACCCTTCAGGAAGCTGGCTACCAGGTCAGTAACAACTTGTTTACTCCAAGCTCTGCGACTGAAGTGTGTGGTGTCTTCAGAAATAAGCTGTTACTTTTAAGTCATGTAAAATTTACCAAGGGCAATGGAAATAGTCTTTATTGCTTTGGGGCTCTTCCAGACCCATCAACCAACATCTCAAAGAAAGATGCCCCTTGCCTGCCACTAGGGTTTTTGTTAGTCTATGGCTCCTGGGAGGGTGCTTTATTACCCCATGGAAAGTAACTCTACTTAGTACATATTAACAAATAAAATATCTAACATTTATGTATACATATTTAAGTGAACATAAAATAATAGGTGTGCCTGTGGCCTTTTCAAACATCCTTAGTGTTATTTATTTCTCCCCCCTCCATTCTTTTTACCTAGCCCCTAGTTAATTTCTCAATTTTTTCACCATTTTAAGACAAGAAATAAATTTCTCATAGATAATACATGTTAATTCTGACAAAATAGGAGTACTTATTTAAAGTTGCCCCAGAACAAACACTAAATTTGTCAAAAACAGCAGATTTAAATTTTACTCTCTGAAGTGCCTGCAAGCTTGACTTAGCAAATTGTCATAAGGCTCTGCCTTGGAATATCTGTCACTCACATCAGTGGAAATTTGATTCCACATGCCTGTGCATGGTTGACAGCTCTAATTTAAAGTCTCCTTGGCAAAACATACTTGTTTATTACAGGGCATTTTTTTCTCGTTGCTCAGCTAATTAATTTTCTTAAGTCTAGTAGAAGAAATTTCAGCTTTTATAGTTTTTCTAAAGCATGGGCATATATACTATTATAAAATTATAAATTTTGTTTTCCACACATCATTAAGCATATTCATTATTCACAGAGTATGGTCAATAATTTAAATTAATTTATGTATCTCTTAATAAGTTGATTATTTTATAGGATACATGTAAAAGATAAAAATAGTAAATGCACATTCTAGACCAATGAAAAGGTAAAGATGCTGTTATAAATCAACATAGAGTGGATCTGCAGTCTAAGGATATCCTATAGGCTCCATTTAAAAGCTCCTTTGCTTTGGAAGGGAAGAAGGAAGAAAGGAAGGAAGGAAGGATGGAAGGAAGGAAATTATTGTGAAGTCTCAGTTGGAAAAGCCAACTCAGACTCTGACAAGATCATTGAATCTAAACATATTAATCAATGAATCAGTTATTTAAAAGTTTCCATGAGAACTGAGAAGTTATTAATAACAATTTAAAAAGAAGGCATGGAATTGGGGTGAATATGGGTGAGCACTAGGGGGAACTGGATGGACATAATCCCAATACACCATATAAATGTATGGAATCTTCAAAGAAAAACTGAAAGTATTTTTGTAGTTTCTAGTTTAATCATAAACTGAGTGGCTTTGGTTAGCTGAGATAGGTTGAAGCTAGTCAAAACACAGGCACCACACCATACAAAGAAGTACAGGAAGTAAGTAGCTACTAAGGGAGAAAGAATCACTCTTTATTGAAGATACAGCCATTAGTAGGGTTTCTATTCTTCAGTGAATGGCCCCACATTCATGCACAAATGGCCCATACTAACTCAACTAATAAGATCATTTCAAAAATAATCTACATGAAATATGGATTAGGGCATGATGGTAGGACATAGGGAAAGTTGGAAAAGAAAGATGAGAGGTAGATATGATCATACTATACTATATACATGCATGAAATTCTCAAACATATGGAAAATTAATTTTTCTGCTCTAATTTAATTTTTATTGAAAACAAAGGGTTTTTTTATGCAATATATTCTGATCACAGTTCCTCCTCCATCATCTCCCCTCAGATCACCCCCACCTTCTTATCCTTTTAACTCCTTCCCTTCTTCCTTTCTCTCTCTCTCTCTCTCTCTCTCTCTCTCTCTCTCTCTCTCTCTCTCTCTTTCTCCCTCTCTCTTTTTGTTTTTTTCAAGACAGGGTTTCTCTGTGTATCCCTGGCTGTCCTGGAACTCAACTTTGTAGACCAGGCTGGCCTCGAGCTCAGAAATCCACTTGCCTCTGCCTCCCAAGTGCTGGGATTAAAGGCATGCACCACCACCGCCCAGCTTCTTTCTGTCTCTTAAGAAAGTAGACAAATAAAAAAGACAAAGATAAAAACAAAGGAAGAAACAAACAGAAAGAAACTAAGAAAGAACATGAGAAATGTGTGTGTGTGTGTGTGTGTGTGTGTATTATATAGTTTGTAGAAGAGTTAGTGTTTACCTTTCTCTAGTATAAAGTAGAGTTACTTCTAGTACCATGAGTGGGGTAAAGGCTCTAGTTAGGCACCAGTTTGAATTTTCCTTCTTTAATGAGATATGTGTGTTGTTTTCAGCAATAGGGGCTTAACAGCTTATGAAGAGCAATGAGTAATCTTGGCATTAGCTTGAGTAGTTTGTTTTTTTTTTTCTATAGGTTATATAATAAGGAAGAGGAAGAGGAGGAGGAGGAGGAGGAGGAGGAGGAGGAGGAGGAGGAGGAGCAGTGATGAGGGGATCAGCACTGTTGAAGTTTGCAGTTGAAAGTTTGTGTGTTGACGTCCTGGTCCCCAACTGGTGGCATTTTTAAGTATGGTGGATACTTCAGGATATGAGGCTTGTATGAAGAAACTAGGAACTGGTAATACTGAGTTGTATCTTAGGATCCTGGCCATTTCATCTCTTGCTTCTTGATTTCTGGCTGTTACGGGTAAGCATTTTTGTTCTAACACATGCTATGTCTGTAACTCACCTTAGACCTTGCTACTTCTAAATGCAATCATCAAATCATATGACCATGCCTCGAATCTATGAAATTATGAACCCAAATAAATCTTTCCTCCTTCTAGATCACCACATGTATTTTGCCACAATGGTCAAAAACTAAGATAGACACTTGAAATATCCAATCAGTGTTTAAATCATGGATTAATCTTCCCAGTGGCATGTGGAAGATTCATGGACATGATTTGTATTTCTAATTGAATAAGGAAATTTGTTTCCGTTTGGATATTACCATGAAAAGAGAAGTTAGAATAAATTTAAAATAAAGAACTGTGTGTGTGTGTGTGTGTGTGTGTGTGTGTGTGTGTACAGTATACAGCCTTATATCTGTCCTTCTACAACTAAAAAGACAAATATCATCTTAATTCTTGACTAAAAAATGAAACACACACTTTCAACAGCAATTTTCTATAACTCCTCTGTTTAAATACTCCAGGATAAAAGCAGGGAGATAAATCAAAGGGCAAGAGTCAGGCAAAAGCTTCCAAAGAACTACATTTGCTACTCTTCAAAGTATCTCTGAACTCACAAGGACAAGCAAGGTAGCACTTAATTCAAAAGTTTCACAGAACTTAGTTAGTTTTCACTAATAATTCCTTATTCAGGGAATTTCATGAGGCTCCATTCTCTCTGTCTGTCCCAAAGATGGTATCCTTTTTTTTAATCTTTTTTTATTAGCTGCTTTATGTATTTACATTTCAAATGTCATCCCCTTTCTGGGTTTCCCCTTCAGAATTCCCTTCTCCCATCCCCACCTTGCCCTGCTTCTATGACAATGTTCCACTCCCACCCACTCCCACTCCCACTCCTGCCTCCCTGCCCTGGTACTCCCCTACACTGGAGCATTGAACCTTCACAGGACCAAGGGCCTCTCCTCCCATTGATGTCCAACAAAGCCATCCTCTACTACACATGTGGCTGGAGCCATGGGTTTCTCCATGTGAACTCTTTGGTTGGTGGTTTAGTCCTTGGAAGCTCTGAGGGGTCTGGTTGGTTGGTATTGCTGTTCTTCCCATGAGTTGCAAACCCCTTGAGCTCCTTCAATCCTTTCTTTGACTCTTCCATTGGGGACCCTGTGCTGAGTCCAATTGTTGACTGCAAGCATCTGCCACTGTATTTGTCAGGCTCTGGCAGAGCCTTTCATGAGACAGCTATAGTAGACTCCTGTCAGCATGCACTTCTCAGCATCTGCAAGTGTCTGGGTTTATTGTCCATATATGGGATTGATCAGGAATTTGAACAGAGGTGTGTAGCAATGGGGAACTGGGGGTAGTCACAAACAAGTCCCAGATGCCAGGAAAGCAAGAGGCTTCGAGGACCCAACAGGGATGAGATTAGCTGAAATGCCATCAAAGGAGAGGAAGAACCTATTGAGACCATTTCCAGAGCTTAGGCAAAACCCCTGGTTGGGGGATGGGGCCATCTACTCGTCTCCAAATTCTTAAGGGAGAAGGGCTCCTGTCTAAAGGAAATACGGGGACAAAGTGTGGAACAGAGAATGAAGGAAAGGCCATCTAAAGATGGTATCTTTAGACAGCTACTCCATGGGACAAACATTCTACATCATAGTGAGAATTAGAACCTGAGATGAAGTAGGAGAGAACTGTGAGTACTGATGGAACTGTAGCCTTACTTTGCATTGCAGTAGCTACAGCGACTGGGGGTGGGGACAGGGACAACAGATTACCCAAAGGTGTTGAGATCTCTAGCAGCACACAGTAGACCTTACAGAAGCAATTGTGTTTGACTGGCTAGGACACTGCAACATGGAAACACTTCCTTGTCTTCTGTTTTTGCAATAATGAGAAGACTGACATCATTAAGCACTACTAAGGAAGATTCAAGAATATAGGAACACAGCTTCAAGGAGTCAATGGCATGAGCCACTTTGAGATTTAAATTTATTTTAATAAAAATTTTTGAGAATGTCCTATGTTCACATTGTAAAAAAATGCATGTGGGTAATAATAAGTTATTGACCCAATCAAATTGATGTTACTGGTTTGATTCAGAAAGATATATTTATACAGTTGCAGTATAAATTGCAATCTGCATAGGTTTCTAGATTACTGCTTTTCTGGGTGTCATACCACACTTTAAGTATATCAAATGTATCTCTTCATATGCATGTGTTATACAAAGTGACCTTTAAGAAATTACATATGCTCAAAGTTATCTGGGTTCTTATTTCTTGAGAAGAACATGTCTGTTTACACTTTGTAATGGTTTGACATTTGAAGTATTGAATTTTCTGTACTGAAAAAGAGAAATTGCTCACATGTCCTTGCCATCACTTTTTCAGTTTCATAAAAACAAACTCTTTACTTATGGTAAATCAAAGTAGAAGATGAAATGTTCATAGAAACTGATATCCACTTAGATGAACTGTTCTACATGCTATGTGACCTCTTTCTCCTCTGGTCTCATTTCAATTCAGATATTATGACCATCCCTAAATTCAGAAGAATATACTCCCATATTGCTTCATCTCAGAACTGGAGTTTTCAGTCCATGTTTCCATCTGGAAATGAATCACCCAGAGATGCTCAAAGACCATACAAACTAAGGCAATCTGCTGAAGCCATATCCATTGGTGCCAGCAAACACAAAATCTTCCAAGCCACAGTATGTTGGCTTTTCTACTTGACTGATGAGGGCCATGCTAAATTGCAGCACATAAGGTCAATGTTAAAGGCAAATGTTTCCCTTTATCATTAACAGACTGGTCAAATGTCAGTATGGTTGAAATGAGAGTTACAGTTTGGGAAGTAGAATTCTGATTTCCCTCTTTCCACACAAAACTCACTGAACTTCATTTCAGTTTGTCCTATACTATAAGTTTGTCTTCCATTTTTGAACCCGACATGTTTTCTGCTATTATATTTTTAAAGACAGGGGTCTCATTACTTCCTTGGCTGTTCTCCAACTGATGAATTCAAACAATCCTCCTCTTCAGTTTCTGAGTAGCTGAAATTATAGGCACACATAATCATGTCAAGTTTAAGACATATTTTTAAAAATTATTTGGAAAATGAAAGTAATTTAATCTCATCATAACTATAGAGTTAAATATTCTACCTCTGAGCTGTGTCCCTGCCTTGTATTATCATAATATTAATACATACATTTTCTAAAGGACCCAAATGTTTACGAAATTAAATACGAAATTAAATATATATATATATATGTGTGTGTGTGTGTGTGTGTGTGTGTGTGTGTGTGTTTAAACAATATATGCTTACCAATTCTCTGTTAACAACATCCAGAATTTCTTGCCTATATGTAGTGAAGATTCTGAATTTAATCCTAAGGAGAAAGAAGAGGAAGAAGAAGAAGAAGAAGAAGAAGAAGAAGAAGAAGAAGAAGGAGAAGAAGAAGAAGGAGAAGGAGGAGGAGGAGGAGGAGGAGGAGGAGGAGGAGGAGGAGAAGGAGGAGGAGGAGAAGAAGAAGAAGAAGGTAATATCAGAAATCACAATTCTTATGTATACTCATATTTTGGTTGTAATATTATGTTTTATTTACAAAATACTCATCATTGAAGATCTTACCAGTACATTAAGTATAAGAATAGTACATAAACTCCACTTAACTCAAATTTACATATTTTAGAACATAGTGCTTTGTAAGTAGTGGTAAGTACAGAGTGAAAATCCTTTTCTCTCATCTTATAAAATATAAAATGTGATTTTTCTATCATGCATACTTCCTTAAAACAGTATAAATTGTGACTTTTTATCTATTATATTTATAAGCTGAAAAAGGCACAATTTAATTATATATGTGCTTGTTGTATGTGAATCTATACGTTAACTCATCATGGCTTCTGTTATACAGGGAGCATTATCTGAAAGAGGATATTGCAAAAGTTGTTATTGCTGTGATGAAACACCTCATTACCAAAAGCAAATTGGAGAGGAAAGTCCTTGTTAGCTTAAATATTTCCACATCATAGTTGATCACTTAAGAAGTTAGGACAGGAGCTCAAACGCGGCCAGAACCTGGAGACAGAGGCCATGGAGGAGTGCTGCTGACCGGCTTGTCCCCTATGGCTTGCTCTGCTTGCTTCCTTTATTCTTTTTCTTTTCAAATATCCCTTAATTTTCTTTTAAATAATAATATTTCTGATTTTTTAAAAAGACTTTATCATGCAGATGTATGACGACAATATGTTGCAAAACATTCATTGTACTGAAAAGCATTCCAGAATATAATATGCTCTCTAAAACCTTAGCTGAAAGTTTAAAATTATCTAAACCAATAAAGAGCCACAGAACAAGATGAAATGTAAAGACAAGGCCAAAGATTCCCATGTTTACAACAAAGACAAAGGATGATCCCCATTCCAAAGAAGGAAGAAAAAAAGACAAGAGATACTAGAAAGAAAACTGGCATATGAGTCTGTAACTCCAACACTCAGGAGGAAGCAGAAACAGGGGGCTACAGCAAGTTCAATGCCAGGCTACTCGTCACAGCATGTCTCTGTCTCAACAAAACAAAACAAACAACAAAATGAACAACAGAACTGACATAAAAATGAAGTGTTGTTCAATTGTTTTAAAAGCCTTAACCTCTGAATGTGTGAAAGACTCTGGAGTTTGTTCACAGAACTATTAAAAAACTAGACTGGTCCCATCTGATGCTTACTTTGTTGAGTTTTTGAAGTGAAGGAGGCTAGCCACTTTATTCTACCAAGTGCTTCAATGTATTAAGGTTGTTAAGATTGTGATTGGCTGTCAAAAACTAAATTCACTTTCAACTTTTATTGTATACACTTAATAAATGTTATGTGCTTCATTTTTGCAGTTGAAATATCTATAAAATGCTAAAAACTTTCAACTCCAAAAACTCTCTATGTATCAATATTTAAAATCAGCACTTGTGTATAGCTAAAATAAGAATAATTGTTATTTTAAAAGGTGGTAAAAATGAGATGTCTTGGAAAATACTTTGATATTACAGGCAACTTACTAAAAATTTATAGAGGCAACATTTAGATTTTATACTTGTGGCCTTTATATCCCACTTTCACTTTATTTTACCCTTTTTTCATTCCTAAAGTTTCTTTCAATAAATGAACAATGAATTTGAATTCGTATTTGCAAATTTTCTTGACATCCTGCTTTCTTATAGAACCCAGATCACCAAACCAGGGATGGGCCCATCTTCAATGGGTTGTGCCCTCCCACACCAGTCACTAAGTAAGAAAACATCCTAAAAGATTGCCCATACCCCCCATCTTACAGAAGCATTTTCTTAATTGAGGTTCCTTCCTCTCAGATGACTTTAGCCTGTGTCAAGTTGACATAAAACTATACAGCACAGTAAGCCATTTGAGGAAATGTTCAGTGTATAGGGCTGAGCAATCTGAGAGCAAAAGACTCCAAGAAAGTGTGCCTACTATTCCTTGTTATGAAGCACACCCAGAGCTTAAAGAAAAAACAAAATGAATTAGCTATATATTGACTTCAGTTCCTCTAGATGGAAAGCAATTCTAATATTTCATACTTGAATACACATATGTGAAGATATAGAACTCTTGCTGGCACCCCACTTGAATATATGGAAAGCCTCAATGGTGGAAAACAGAAGAAAGCACCAGGATTGAGGTGTGGCTCTTCTTGCCACAGGGCAGACAAGTGTGTGCTGACAGCTTATGGTGTCTATGAATCAGAGGAATGCAGGTAGATCCAATGCAACTGAGGACCTCAAGAGTCACAGTTTTCTAATTTATGACCTATCCTTCCCCTAAAATGCTCTCTCTATATATATGAGAAATCTTTTGTTAAGATTTCTGTACTCGCATATTTCGTGAATGTAAATTGTTGATGAGTTTGTGATTTTGAGAAGTCGTAACACGCACATCAAGCTTTTGTTATATAAAGGGCATTGGTCAAGGGTAGATGTTCTTCTGTCCACCACATGGTCTGCAGGAATCAAAGTCAAGTTGTCGGGCTTAGTGCAAACAGCCCTAAGTGCTGAGCCAGCATGCTGGCATGGTCCAGTTGTCTTTTCATCCTTCTGAAGTCATCTGGACTCTGGGGATAACCATTTAATACTGGGAAAGTGGCGTATTTTAGAAACTATTTTTAATCATTCTGAGATTGAATACAGTTATGCTTGGTAAACTGAGTCAGGGTTGAGTGATCTCAGTGTGTGGCACTTGAAGGAAACTATTCTTTCTGGAATTTTCATTAGCTGAATTCCATACCATAAATGAAAAGTGAATAAATAACTCAGGATGGTAGACTGATTGAAAAATATATCAACATGAATTAATCACTATTGGTTTAGAGTTTTTGTTTTAGAACTCGGTAGTTTATGTATCACTTGTCTGTGTTTTTCCATGGCTTCTGTCACACTCTTTCTGCAATAAACCATTACTCTATATCTTCTCACATAATCTTCACAGAGATTCATTCAAGTAGTCACACATGACGTAAACATTTCATAAGTATAGAATTAATTAATAAAGTTTCAGCTTTTTGCATTTTAATTGTTCTATTTCATCTGCTTAACACATACACCAAATATTCTGCATCTCCTTCCAGACTCTTGGTTCCATAATTAAATGTTTAATTTCCTTGTTTTTTTCTACAAGACTGAAATATTAATTTCAAAAAATGCAGATAATCTATTTTTTAATTTTATTTAATCTTTTTTTTACACTCCAAATTGTATTTCCCTCCCAGTCTACCCTCTGACTGTTCCACATCCCATGACTCTTCCTAACCCTCCTGTCTCCATAAGGATGTCCCCACCTTCCACCTCCCCCCCACCAGACATCTAAACTCCCTGGGCCTCCAGTCTCTTGAGGGTTAGGTGCATCTTCTCTCACTGAACCCAGACCCAGCAGTCCTCTGCTGTATATGTATTGGGGGCCTCATATCTGCTGGTGTATGCTGCCTGGTTGGTGGTTCAGTATTTGAGAGATCTCAGGGGTCCAGGTTAATTGAGGCTGCTGGTCTACCTACAGGGTCACCCTCCTCCTCAGCTTCTTCCTGCTTTTCTCTAATTCAACCACATGGTCAGCAGTTTCTGTCCATTGGTTGGGTGCAAATATCTGCATCTCACTCTTTCAGCTGGTTGTTGGGTCTTTCAGAGGGCAGTCATGATAGGTCCCTTTTTGTGAGAGTTCCATGGCCTCAGTAATAGTGTCAGGCCTTCGAGCCTCTCCTTGAGCGGAATCCCACTTTGAGCCTGTTGCTGGACCTTCTTTTCCTCAGGCTCCTCTCCATTGATGAGATGCTCTACAGTGGGGAGAGGGAAATTGTAGAGCCCACCTCCAGCAGAGAAACAGGACATCGAGTCAGGGATCCCACAGTCAAAACTCTGACCCATAATTTTTCCTGTCTGAAAGAACTGCAGGCACAGAATGGCATAGTGGGCCATGTTTTGGGTATATTCCCAAGAGTGGTATTGTTGGGTCTTCAGGTGGATCTATTTCCAAATTTCTGAGGAACTTCCAGATTGATTATTCTTATGAGCTGTAGTACCTCAAACCAGACATCAATAAATTATAATCCATTGAAGAAATAGGGCTCAGCTTCTTTCATGGCCATGATCAAAACTGCTAGTAGCTTCCATGTGACATGTCACAGCTGGACAGCAGAAAGTGCTATCAGTACTATTTGCTCTTTCATCATTTACAGAAAACGTTTGCAAACTTGAATTTTCCAAGTTACTCAGATCTTAGTATCTGTTCCAAATATAAAGTAATGTGCTATGTAAACTATCTTCCTGAAGGTTTAAGCAAATCTGGAATATTTCAGAGATTCTGTATTCAAGATTTCCAGGCAAAAATACATATAATTTGATTACTATATATAGTGATGGAATTCAAAGCTCTCCTCAAATTCCTGAGCAGAAAAGCAAAAAGTTCAGGGAAAAAGACGGACCACTTAATCTGTTTCTATGGAACAGTAGGCAGGAGGGCAAAAATAAAAGAAAATTTCCCAACAGAAGTTTCTGAGAACCAGATTTAACACATACTATGAATTACTTGAGAATGAAACTAGAGAAAATAGTGAAGAAAAGTTTCAACCAAATGAAACACATCTTTGAGAAAAGTAAAAACTGCATTGAAAGGGAAGAGAGTGCTGAGCCAATCACGGCAAGGACTTTAGCAGCTCAAAATCAATGTGAAGAGTTCATCACAGATCTGTTAACAGGGATCCAGTGGGAAGAAAGAAAGGGAACAAGACAATTGAAGTAGAGTGTAATTCTGCGCAGTTCGACATTTTGAAGAACACAGAGGTATTACAGCCAAGTGCAATCAGCACAGATGTATTGCCAAGTAAGTTCTTTCACTTAACCCACTGAAATAAAAATCACCCCCTAGAATGGAAAGTTAATAAGAAAGTTAATGTAAGGTTTTTAATTTTTTTTTACCTTTTTTTTAAACAGAGACATAGAGAACTGTACCCTACTAGGTAATTAGCTGATCTACCCAGCAAGCATTTCTTGGAAGGATCTAGATGACAGTAAATTGCCCAGCAACTCTGAGAGCAGTGGTGATGAAAGACACCCCACATGTCTGGATACTGCCTTGGAATGTTCATGCTGCTGTCTCCCCCAGCCCCCCCCCCCCCGCTCACACCCCTTCTCAGTTGGTTTAGTTCAAAATAAAAGGTCGATGGAGGCTCCCTCCACTCATTAGTTCGAGTGACCTTAGGAAGAACTTAGCTCATTCTTTTTTGGTTTTTCTTTGCAGGTTTATATTTCTACAGAAATACATTAAAATATAATCTTAAAATACAATCTGCCATCTCAGGAAGAGCAAGTTCAGGCACAGAATCATTTTACAGGAAAAATTAAGCAGAAGAAAAGAAATAGAAGACTCCACTGAGGGTGGAAATCAGCAAAACGTAGGGCTACATAAGGAAAAGATCATAGAGGTGCTTGCTATTCTGTATACTAACAAAAAAAATTTTTTTTCAATTTAAAACAAGAAGAAAAGGTGTTGACTTGAGGAACAATTTACAAGGCAGGAAGAAGATCCTGCACCAACGTCTTTGTTATTACACTTTTGTGTGTGGGCACAGGCATGGTCAGAAGATAACTTGCCAGAGTCTGTTCTCCTTGTCCATCATGTGGCTTCTGGGAAATGAACTCAGGTCATCAGGCTTGGCAGTGTTGCCGTTGCCAGCTAAGCCATCCATCAAGTCCTTAACAACTCATTTAATCAAAGTTTAGAAGTTTCAGTCAAAGGTGCAAATCAAAATGCATTTTTATTACGAGTGTATAACAGGAACTATGACATCATTCTTTGGCCCTCTAATTTTTTCTTTGAGATACATTGTTCTTATCGGTGTTCTTTATAGGCACAGCATAACATGAAGTACATTGAAACGTTATTTTCTAAAATAAAGCTTTACAATCTGTAGTAATTCTAACATGAGATGTAACATTCTATTACAAGCAGAGAACTATTAGACGTATCACAGTTTTATAATCTACTCAGAGAGCTTATTAAAGGCCGAAAATGAACCTGAGCAATAGAGTTTATGTGCAGTACCCATTTAGATTTGTGCAAATGGTTGCTTAAATTCCCAAAGAAAAGTCTGTCCATCTAGGAGGCATGACACCAGAGCAAGGAGGTCCAGATGGGCTCTGAAATGGGTCATTCCTGACAGAGCAAAGAATATTTACAGTAGGATTGCCTTTTAGTCTATGACTTTTTATTGAGGGATTGAGTCCATAAATGTTAAGAGATATTAAGGAATAGTGATTGTTGCTTCCTGTTATTTTTGTTGTTAGAAGTGGAATTATGTTTGTGTGGCTATCTTCTTTTGGGTTTCTTGAAAGAATATTACTTTCTTGATTTTTCTAGGGTGTAGTTTCCCTCCTTGTGTTGGAGTTTTCCATCTATTATCCTTTGTAGGGCTGGATTTGTGGAAAGATATTGTATAAATTTGGTTTGACAATGGAATATCTTAGTTTCTCCATCTATGGTAATTGAGAGTTTTGCTGTGCATAGTAGCCTGGGTATATTAGGGTATGTATGACATCTGCCCAGGATCTCTTAGGGTCTGTATAACATCTGCTCAGGATCTTCTAGCTTTCATAGTCTCTGGTGAGAAGTTTGATGTAGTTCTGATAGGTCTGCCTTTATATGTTACTTGAACTTTATCCCTTACTGCTTTTAATATTCTTTCTTTGTTTAGTGCATTTGGTGTTTTGACTATTATGTGACCAGAGGAATTTCTTTTCTGGTCCAATCTACTTGGAGTTCTGTAGGCTTCTTGTATGTTTATGGTCTTCCCTTTCTTTAGGTTAAGGAAGTTTTCTTCTATAATTTTGTTGAAGATATTTACTGGTTCTTTAAGTTGAGAGTCTTAACTCTCTTCTATACCTATTTTTTTTAGGTTTGGTCTCTTACTGTGTCATGGGTTTCCTGGAAGTATTGGGTTAGGAATGTTGGTTTTTGCATTTTGCATTTTCTTTGACTATTGTGTGAATGTTTTCTATGGTGTCTTCTACACCTGAGATTCCTCTTCTCTTGTATTCTGTTGGTGTTGCTTGCATCTATGACTTCTGATCTCTTTCCTAGGTTTTCTATCTCCAGGGTTTTCTCACTTTGTGATATCTTTATTGTTTCTATCTCCATCTTTAGATCCCGGGTGATTTTGTTCAATACCTTCATCTGTTTTATTGTGTTTTCCTATAATTCTTTAAGGGATTTTTGTGTTTCCTCTTGAAGGGCTTCTAGCTGGTTTCCCTGTGTTCTCTTGTGTTTCTTTAAGGGAGTTATTTATGTCCTTCTTAAAGTCCTCTATCATCATCATGAAATGTGATTTTAAATCAGAGTCTTGTTTTCCCTGGTGTGTTGGGGTATCTGTGGTTTGCTGCAGTGGGAGAACTAGCTTCTGATGATGCAAATTAGCCTTTGTTTCTGTTGCTTATGCTCTTGCCCTTGCCTCTTGCTGTCTGGTTATCTCTGGTATTAGCTGGTTTTGCTCTCTCTGTCTGTGGCTTGTCCCTCCTGCAAGCCTGTGTGTCAGTACTCCTTGGAGACCAGCTCTCTCCCAACAGTATGTGGACATGGAGAACTGTGGGTACAGGGTCAGTCCTGGGTGCACACAGAAACTGGAGGATCTTTACCCCCTTCTTACCATGTCTTTTATAACTTTCCTTGGATTCATTGAGTTCATGTCAGTATACTTTCAACTATAGAAGGCTCAATTGAACTAGAAGAATGTGTCTTCTTTATATGCTATTCATTTATGGAAAAAAAGTCTGTAACAACATTACTTCCAAAGAATAAAGAATGTTCTTGGCAATGGCTTTAACTCACTAGTTGAACCCCACCCTGCTTTATAAGCAATGTCTAATCACCAAGTGTTTTTTTTATTTATTTTCTCATTAAAAATATTTAATGTCTACCAAGGGTATGCTTTCAATTTTTAAAGACATTCTATTTTTTCCTCTTTGAATATTTGCAAGTCATTTAAATAAATAGAAATATAAAGTGATTTCATCACCTAACCAAGACTTATATAGAGTTGTAATATGTAGATGCTAGCCCCAAGAGACTCTCAGATATTCAAGAAACACATACATATGATTTTCTATGTTATGACTGAGATGGGCATATCAGCTCATTCATATGGTTGTTTAGACACTAGTATACATATGAGCTATTGTCTTTATTTTTGTGAAATACAGTTCTGTATGTTGTCCAGGCCACCTTCAGAATTCTAGGTCCAAATGGTTCCACTGTCTTATACTTCCAGGAGAAGTCATCCAGTACCTGGATTGCACAAGTAATTTTTATTTTTGTTAGTTCACAGATGATCACAACACAAACAAACAAACAAAAAGAGAAGACGTGATTGTCAACATGTTAGAAAGTTTTGGTCTTGCTGACAATCAGTGGAAATGGCAGAACCAGTATGACACGGATTCAAAAGCTTTATCATTTACATGATGTGTTTTCTGCTTGTTGCTTGTGGGAGACTTACAGTATTCCAAAATACAGCAAAAGTAGCTGAAATTCTCTGAGACTGTCATGCTATGAGGAACCCCAAAATAGTTGAGGCAAGAGCCCATATAAGAGTAAGACAAGTTGGTGTATTTCTAGTTGGTACCACATCCTTCCTCCTCCAGTTTCATGCTCCATCTATCTCATTTAACAGCAACTCATTAATGGAACATAAACCCAAAACAACCAGGAAATTACTATCAAAATTATTGGCCCACAAAGCCCAAGGTACTGGGCTAGGAGTGTCACATAGTCTACAAATAATTTATTTCACAGAAATAAACAATTGGAACACCCAGGTTACCTTTCATGTTTAGTTCATCTACCATTATCAGGTTACTTCATAATCAGGAACATTTTTGACTTTGGGCTATCGGTTATGTTTGACCACTAACAGTGATGTCTCAAGATAGTCTTCAGAAACCAAAGATTTTAAAGACTAACTAGACTTGTACTAAGTTTTGAAAATGGCTTTCTATGAATTCCTTTATATCCTAATTTTTTACTGGGCCTATTTATAGACTCCTGGTAGAATTCTGAATACACAGTTTGAATTAAGCTCCATGCTTACCAAAACCTGGAAGAAAAAAATGTAGAAACTACTTTTATGAAAACAAGAAAAACAAAACAAAACAATTTAAATAAAGAAAATATCCAATAAAAAAAGAAAAGAAAAAAAACAAGAATATTCTGTTGAACTACCTCAAGTATCTTAGGCTTTTGATAGACCTGAGTTCAAATTCTGACTCAACCATTTCTTACTTGTTTGTCTGTGAGCATCCTATTGAGGGCTGATTTCATCCAACTGTACAAAATGGAGTTTGAACAACCAAGACCAAGAGTCAAACAGAAGTTTTTAAGCTAGATTAGTGAACATAAGGTATAAGTTGGATGCAAGAATGCAGAATTTTAAGGAGGTTCGAATAGAGGATGACATGAAACTAATTAGTATTTTATATACTCAGCTACCCAGCAGCTAACAACACCATTGTACATTTAAATTCTTTAATTAAAACTGTAGTTTGTGTCTACCAGACATAATATAAAAATTCAGTAAATACCTGGGTTATTTAAGTAGCTTAAGGAGCCTTCCACAAATGAAGAAATCTAATTGATCTGATCTGGCTAACAAAAAGATAAAAAGAAAAAAGAAAAAAAAACAATTCTGTTGAAAGAATTGGCTTTGTACTGTCTCACTAACGGCTAGTTAATAGTTTAACTGGTGTACATAAAATTTTAACATCTGTATCCATACTAACCAATAGTAATGTGATTCCTGTTCCCAAACTAAAGTGTACCAAGTTTGAATCTCTAGAAAATGGGATTCTGCATTTTCAGAGATGTCCTGAGTTGAAAACTATTATGGAAGCCAAGGTGATGGGCAGCTATGTTCATAAAAATGTACCAGACTACTTTCATGTTAGGTACTTGCTATCACTGATATTTCCCATTTGTATAGCTATGATATTCTACTCTAGAACAACCTTTTCTGGAATTCCCAGTCCTTCCTCCTTCTAACCTCCTATTTGCCTACCAGAAGGCTAATGTATGGAGAAGGTAGGAGTCATTTTATTATCTTTCCTTTTTTATAAAAAAAAAAACTAACATAACAAAATTTATTAATGAAAAACTATGGGGATAAAACAAACTTAAAACACACACATACACATAATTCTGGCTATTGGAATAATTTACCTTTTTATGAATCATTTTATTCATTTATTCTTTAAATGATATCCCCCTTACCAGCTACCCCTTTTGAGCCCCATTTTAATATATTCTAATTCTAGTTGAACACAGCTTTTCCATTTCCATGTGATTTTGCTGCATGTCTGTGTCTGAGATTGGTTATTTGAAATTCTCTCTGGTTTTTATTTTCTTCTACTAGAAAATGTTGTTCTAAGATGGGATGTCTCCATCAAATCCCACCCTGAGGGCTCTGGGAACTTTGTAAAGAGGAGACAGGATTGTTAGAGTCAATGGTAATATGACTTAGAAGCATGGTTAGAGGCATGGAATATGGTAAGAAAATAAAGGCTTTTTAAACCCAGCAGGACTGAAGCACACATGATGTTAGAAACTGTGGCAGAATGCACAAGGCCTGAATAGGTCTAATCTAGACAGAGTGTCACTACTTAGAGGGCAAGTAGACACCAACTCCAATTTCTATTGCAGAAAGGATCTCCAAATGATAACCATTTCCAAAGGAAAAATTAGATTTCTCAAAGGGGTTCTCATTGGGTATATAAACTGCACATAAGGGCAGGCCTCATTGGCAGGCCTCATTAGATAGCAGAGGTACTATCTAATACAAAATGAACTCAATAGTATTTTTGTAGGTTTTTTTTTTGTTTCATGATACTTTCCTAGGCATTTTTTACTCTTATAGGTATTTTGATTTTGTATTTTTATGGGGTTTCTGCAAATGTGTGTGTCTCACACATCTATATATGTTTCTTGTGCATTTTTCCTTTGGTTCTTTTTATTTCTTTATTTGTTTTGTCTTATTCTGGTTTGTTTGCTATTATTATTATTATTATTATTATTATTATTATTTTATTAATTTACAATCCACACCTCACCCCCATTCCACTCCCACAGTTCCTAATCCCCATTTCTCTCTCTCCTGCCCTTCTCTGAGAGGATGCTCCCTTTCCCTGGTCTCTTGAGGGTTAGGTGCATCTTCTCCAACTGAGGCCATATCAGGAAATCCCTTTCTATATATGTGTTGGGGGCCTTGCACTAGCTCTTATATGCTTCCTGGCTGCTGACTCAGTGTCAGTTCCTGGAGTCTGGTTTAGTTGAGATTACTTGTCTTCCTATGGGGTCCCCCTCCTCGTCTGCTTCTTCCATCCTGCCCCTAATTCAAACATAGGTATTCCTGACTTCAATTTTGAGTATAAGTATCTGTATCTGTCTCAGCTGCTGGTTAGGCCTCTCAGAGGCCAGCCATGCTAGGCTCCTGTCTGTAAGCACATCATAGCATCAGTAATAGTGTCAAGACTTGGAGCCTCCTCTTCAAGTTGGGCTGGTCACTGGAACTCCATTCTCTCAATCTCTTCTCCATTTTTATCCCGGCAGTTCTTTTAGACAAGAACACTGCTGGGACAGAGATTTCGATTGTGGGTCGGTAACTCCATTCTCTCCTCTTAAGGCCCCATCTATCTACTGGTGGTAGACTCTTTGAATTCCCTCTCCCTAATGTTGGGCATTTTATCTATGATCACTCCCATTGAGTCCTGAGAATCTCTTACCTCCCAGGTCTCTGGTACTTTCTAGAGGGTCCTACCACCTCCTACCTTCTGAGGCTTCATATTTTCATTCTGCATGTCCTCTGGGCTTCTCTGTCTTCCCCCACTCCATAATGATCCTGTTACCCTATTCTCTTCCCCCTCCCCTCTCTCACCGAAATCCCTCCCTCTGCCTCCCATGATTATTTTCTTCCCCCTTCTAAATGGGATTGAAGCAAGCAAGATCTAGCATTTTGGTGCATACAAGAAATACACCTCAAAGACAAAGATAGTCACTACCTCAAAGTAGAAGGCTGGAAAAAAATTTCCATACGAATGACCCCCAAAAACAAGTGGGGGTTTCTGTTCTAATATCCAATAAAATAAACTCTCAACCAAAAGTTATGAAACAAAATGGGTAAGGACACTTTATATTCATAAAAGGAAACATGATTCATAAAAAGGAAACACCAAAATGAAGTCTCAATTCTAAACATCTTTGGCCCAAATGCAAGGGCATCCACATTTATAAAACAAACTTTACTAAAACTCAAAACACACATTGAAACTCACACAATAACAGCAGGAGACTTCTACACCCAACTCTCACCAATGGACAGGTCATTGATACAGTAATGAAGCAGAGACACAGTAACTCTAGTAGAAGTTATGAACCAAATGGTTTTAACAAATTTATATACATATATATATGTATATGTATATATATGTATAAAATAAAATACATATATATTTAACATTTCACCCTAAAACAAAAGAATATGCCTTACTCTCAGCACCTCACAGTACCTTCTTTAAATTTGACCATATAATCTGTCACAAAATGGGCCTCAGGAGATACAAGAAGATTTAAATAATTCCATGCATCCTATCAGATCACCACAGACTAAGGCTAGACTTCCATAAACACAAAAAGAACAGAAAGCCCATATAACCATGGAAACTGAGCAATTCTCTACTCAATGATAAATTGGTCAGGAGAGAAATAAAGAAATTAAAGGCTTTCTAGAATTCAAAGAAAATGAATTCTCAAATTTATGGGATACAATGAAAGCATTCCTAAGAGGAAAATTCATACACCAAGTACCTTTGTAAAGAAACTGGAGAGATCCCACACTATATCATTATTATTATTATTATTATTATTATTATTATTACTACTACTACTACTATTTACCTATATTTTACTAATGAGAAAGATGAAGGGTTGAAGGGTGTGGTTTTGGGTAGATGGGGAAGTAGGGAGGATCTAAGAAAAGTTGGATAAAGGGAAACCATAATCAGAATCTAGTGTATGAAAAAAAGTATTGTGTGTATGTGTGTGTGTGTGTGTGTGTGTGTGTGTGTGTGTGTGTGTTAGAAATCACTAAGACCTAGAATTAATATCAGAGTTATTTATCTGGTCATAAAAGGTCCTCATGACTGGTCCATGTGCTCTTCTCCTTTTCTGCATGTATTACACGGGTTGCAGGGATCACAGATACAACAGCTCCAGGCTTGAACTTTCTAACCATCTTACAGAGTGTTGATGATAGGCTGTGACTGCTTCACTCTGCTTCTTCTTGGCCCCACCATCTCCTCTCCCATCCCATTTATTTGTTTATTAAAATCCTACCACTACTGACAATCTGACAAATCACAAGTCTTCTATGTGACTGCACTTGCACATTTGAACATATTACATCTAATTTACCAATAAAGGAAGACATTAATTTTCTTCTTCCAAGAAACTACAACAATGACCACAGTGGGTGTTTTCCAAGAATAGATTTTCTGCATGTTTCTTAATGGCCTTTTCCAGATGAAACATTTTATCCATTTTGACCACTTAACAAAAATCTAAATTACAGGTATCCATAAATGCTTTTAGGCTTCAGTTTTGCAACTTTTAACTGCTGTCTATGACTAACATATATAAAGTAAAAATTTAGATGATATCATAGAGATTGGATTTGAGTACTAAATCTGTTTGCTAAGCTATGTGAACCAGAGTTCCAGCAAATGTTTAACCAATCTGATCCTTAATTTGCTTAGCTTTCAGGTATATCTGATGCATATTCCACAAGAAATAAGAAATGAGTATCAAATACTGAGCATAATGTCAAGTAAACAATTGCCACATTACAAAATCTAATATACTTAGATACTTATAATCAACTAAATGGCAAAAATTAAATTTAGTCATTATTTATTTTTAATTTTATTTCATTTGTGATAATGTAATTAATATCTTATTAATATAATTAATTACATTGATTATTGTAATACATAATTTATCATATAATTATGTTTAATAAATATATATAGTAATTATATATAATATAAAAGAATGTTAAAATAATATAAATAGTAATTAGTTCAGATGGTATTTATAATAGTTAACTGTATGGGCTCACAGTATGTCCAGACATTTGTTATATGTACCTAGTAAAGAGGCCAATTGCTGAAAATTACTGTATGTAGACTTAATTAAATACATCTGAGTCAAAATCCTACCCACTTGAACATTACAGGGACATAATGTTAGGGCAAAATTTATTTGCATGTATTCACTAAAGAGATTTCACTTTAAGGTTTCACAGAGGGTTAGAAAGAGTCTTAACTGTTGAGCAGAACTCAAGTGTTAAACAAAGAGCTAAAGATGGCCCACAGACAGCCATGATTTTAGGTAGAATAGGTGGATTTATACACTTACTCAGATCAGAATGTTAGCATAGATTATTCATTTAAGGCGTAAGATGCATACTGAGTTCAGAATCACAGCTTCAGATATGACTGTGAGAAATAAGCTTATGCAGAGTGCCCTGGCATTCTCAAAGAGTTACATGATAGCTCTTTCTGAGAGGTCATCATTGCAGCAGGGGCTGAATTTGGAAATACAAATGTAATTGAGGTAACTGAGTCTTAGAATGGCACAGGAAATATATGTAATCACCAGAGGCAGAGTACGTATGGGTACTGCAGTAGACAGTAGAGTCAAAGCAAGAACACTGATTCACATGACCTGCTGTTTAGATTTTTAACCAACTCCTTATCCTCAGTGAATAACCACTATAAGAAAAAGCTATCATACTTAGTAACTCACTAGCAAAAAAAACTTGTTGTTTTCCTCCCAACATAATACTGCATTGGGTAAAAGAATTGAAGCCTTAAGGGAAAGCTGCTTCCATCCACCAGGGGATATAATGATGATTCTTACTAAGAGGAAATCAAGGCTGAGACCTGGTCACTGTGACTCTGAATCAACACACAATCCATCAGCAGAATTAATTAGTTCTACACATTTGTGATGTTTAAGCATTATCTTTTTTTTTTTTAAGTTCAATTTGGTTTCCAAGTTCTAGAACATCTGGGATCAAAAATGAAGGTCTCTAACAAAACAAAACAACCAAACAAACAAAAATCAAAATAAGGCAAAGTAATAGACAACAAAATATTCAGTGAGATATCTTAGTTTACTTAATTTATTCTTTCATATTGAGGCAGATGATATAGTCATCACATGGCAAGGAAGTTACAAGAAATATTAAACGTAAGGAACATGGGAATACTCCAAAGCATCCAAAAATTGAAATTTCCCACTCTTCCCCAAATTTCAGGAGTTCCAACCACAGTGAAATTTAACTGCTGTGAGGATTGAACAACTTACGCTAACTCAAATTTCCCTAGCTCCTGATATCAATAATGTATATTGATGAATAAATTTTTATTAGAGCAACAAATATCTGCCATCATATATACAGAAGTATAACATTTACATCCATACTGAAAAATATTTACATTCAAAGTTATTGTTTGGACATTAGAAGATTAAATATAGCTTAAGTTTTACAAGAGATGAAAATATGCAAGAGAGAAATAGACTCAACAAAGATTTCTGGGTAAGATACTTCTCTGTAAACCGGGGAGAGTCAGAATTTTTTTTTTAAAAAGTAAAATTCATATTAAATAGGGAGTCAAAAAAAGAAGCTTTGCAGATAGACTCACAATAACAGTGAGGGGGGAAGACTCAGTTTGCCACTGATATAGTCACTTTGAGGCACAAAGATAACACCATATGACATGTGTGATTGCTAGTTTTGGCTAGGATCATCTGGAAATCTCAATAGAGAAAATGTCCTCACCAAACTGGTCTGTGTACAAATCTGTAGGGCATTTTCTTGATTACTGAATGATACAAGAGGGCCATACCCATGGTAGGCACTACCTAGTCCAGAACTGTGTAAGAAAGAAGGCTGAACAAGCCATGAGGAGCAAACCAATAAGCAACATCCCTCCATGTCTTCTCCTTCAGTTCATGCCTCCAAGACTCTTGCTTTGAATACCTCCCCTTAACCTGCCTCACCAATAAAGGGTGTGAAAGGCTTTTGATACAAGAAAATCTTGGTGAACAGGTGCAAGAAAGGCCACAAAAATCACACCATGCAACACCTCTCTCAAGAGATTTATTGGAGTAGGGGACGTGGGGAGAGGGACACACAAAATGGCTGCCTCTGAGTGGGATGGATACAGACAGCAAGAGACAAGGTCCTGATAGTGATCTTTATAAGAGGTTTCCACAAGCAGGTGGAAACTGTAGCATTAGTGGTGATGGAGCACTTGGCACTGAGTCTTTGAAGTCAGGGAGGAAACTGGTTCTGGGATATGGGCAGTTCTTTGTTGATGAACAGACTGACCTGAAAACATAAGCAAAAATATATCCTTTCCTCTATCCAGTTGGTTTTTGTCAGTTTTTTTTTTAATCATAGCAATAGAAACTATAACTAAGAAACATGCCAGCATGAATGAGAGGAATCTCAAGAGACCCCCCCTACCCTTAGATGAAGAGCTATGAGCAGTTTATGACTACTTAGAAAAAGAGCCCTAGTCTTCCCCAGTGATGAGATCCCTGATTGCTTACCAGTGGTCAGCTCTAAATCAAGAGACATATGAACAACCTTAAATGGACTTATCAGGCTCTATTTACATGCACATATTGGTATATGTGATGATAATCAAGAAGAGGTCATGGTTGTGAGAGGGAGTAAGGAAACACAGGAGCAGTAGTAGAGCAGAGACGGAGGCATGGGGATGATGTAAATACTCCTGTGAACCCCCCCCCCAAAAAAAATCATTAAAGAAAAAAAACTGATGCTGGATGGGGAGCTATTCTTTTTAGCAGTATAGCCTCGGATGTATTGCTTGCCTTCCAGTAAGTAACCCTAACTCATGCAACCAATAACAATTTAAATCAACTAGTTACAAAAAAGGACATGAAATTAGAAGGGGGTTTGGAGGGAAGAAGAAAGGTTTCACTAAGAGATGGAAGAGGATGAGAGAAGGAAATGTAGTATAAAAATAACTCCAAATTTATATTTATCTATGAAATTTGTCGTGTTTATCTATTTAAAAGCAATAAACAGCTGATAGCAGACAGAATCATACTGAGCAGGTGTAGTAACATACCTGTACATTCAGCACTGAAAACACGGAGACAAGAGGATCAGGATTTCAGCCTTGGGATACATGAGACCATGTCTCAAAAATATATTTAAAAAATTGGAAACCCATTATGGCTATTTGGAAGTTGACTTGTTTAATATGATTAAAATCAAGTAGTCTAGTTAGAAGGTTATTATATTAATAAGAGTAATAATTTTACCTAAAAGGTGAATGCTACTGGAAGAAAAACATAATCACCAATATCACCCAATTGTGACCCATGCAAGTGATAACAACAACTGTCGTGTAATAGGCTCACAAATGTTATACAGAATAACCAACCACCTTTTGATTATATGGCTTGTTCCATAAAATGGAACCCAAACTGGCAATAATAAGTGGGGACAATAATTTGTGACCAGGTAGGTCATAGGCCTTAGGTTAGAAACCTAATGCTATTAATGTCTTAAAAGGACATAACATTAAAATGTTTTCAAATGACTTACTGCTCTACCCATATATCAACTACATCACAGATGCCTCTTCTTGTAGTAGTTAGCAATTAACAAAGAGACCCACAACTGGTCATCGTGTAAATTATAAGAAGGTATGAGGTGTTTAGCTCTACATGAAATGTACCTATTACACTCTATCCTCAAGGATTGGAAATTATTGCAGAGGATAGAACAGAAAGACTGTAGTAGATAACTTCAAAAGAGCAGTTCTTCACAAACACACAGGGAAGTTGTGCATGTGAACTCAATGATTGTGACAACACATACAAGCTCAAGCCATAAACTGTCCCAGCATGGAGTAGAGATGATGGACACAAAATTCCATCACTTGCTAAGGAGATATTGTCATTTAATGGGTGTTGAGGGATGAACAGTCAATTTTTTAATGGTGTAACCACTGGTAGGTTGATCACATTTCAGGGTAGGTCTCATTTCCAAAGATAGTTGGAAAACACAAATTAGATTTAATGGATTTGGGAAGAAAGTGAAGGAAGAGGAGAAGGGGGAAAAGTAAACTTTGAATTTAGGTGGGTACGGATGTTAAGGTGTAAGGTTGAATCTGCAAGGAGTTGAAGGACTTGGAGGGATATGGTCAAAATACATTGCATACAATTCTCAAAGAATTCATAAAATATACTAGGAAATCAAGTTACTACCCATTATATGCATTGCATCCTGATGAACCTTAGGAAAGGGTATTTTATCATCTATTGGAAGATACTTGAAAGGGCTGGAGATGGTACAGTGAAAGCACTTGATATATAAGCATAGGGACCTAAATTTAAATACCCAGCACACATGTAAAAAGTCAGTCATGGCTGTGTATGCATATAGCATATAACCTCAGCATTGGAGGTACTGGGTGAAGACAGGAGTGTCCCCAAAACTCCCTGCCCATCCAAGCTTATCCAAAACGGTGAGCTTCTAATTCAGTGAAAGAGCATGTCTCAAGGCAATAAAATGGAGAAGGGGTGTGATGATATTGAAAAACATTTGAGGTCCTGCTCTGTCCTTTGTTTGCATGCATGCAGGTATATGCACTTGCACACTCAAGTACATGCAACACACATGCAAAGTAAAAGAGCTAAGTGAATGCTAATAGAAGAAGAAAATTAAAATAAGGAAAAGAGAGCTTACAGTAGGCCTGCCTCATTGGCCTCTGTGTAAAATAGTTGACTGAAACACAAGAAAAAGATATTAAGTGTTTTTTTTTTTTACAATGATAGCAAAATGTGCTATTTAAACAAACTACTAACTAGAAAGGTGAAATGGAGAGAGGGAGAGGTGAGGAAGGAGGAGGGGGAAGGGAAAGGGTGGGGAAGAGGGAGAGAATTACACTTTCATCACTCTTCATTCCGTAGAGAAAAGAACATTTTGTTCCTGATATGGATTTTAGAATCCTTTTGGCAATCACTATTCTATGGGCAATGTACCAATATTTAAACATTTTATGGTCTTCAATATTTTCCAAAAGAAATGGATTCCTTTACACAATTATGACCTGTGAGAGGTTAGCCCTTTCACAGCCTCTTGTTTAACTCTGGATGTAGTTAAACAAAGATAAGGAAAAGCAGGATTTAGGAAGACTGCTCTGATACATTCACTACAGTCAAACCAGATGATTCTTTAAGTGGTCCATCATAAGATGATGTTATTCACATGCCTACAATCTGCTTTTGGCTTCTCATGACTTTAGAATAAAGCCAGATCGCTTTGCAGACTCCAGCTACTCTACATGACTCAGGCTCTGGCTGTGCCATATTCTGCAGTTTGATTCACAGGATGCCCATGGTTCTCTTTAACTATTGAACAGTCTTGTCACCTGACTGTCATACTCAGCTTAGGACAGTTCCCTCATATTTTAAAATGTCTGATTCCTCTTTTATTCTTCATTTAAAATTTTTCTTTCCTTTTATATTATCTCTTTTTGTTCTCCTTAATGTGATACTTAGAGTTAAACCCAGAGTCATATATTCTAGCATTGAGGCATGTTTGCAAGCTATGTAGTTTTTTTAATGTATTTCAGATTTGGTTCAAATATACTTCTTCAAGTATTGCTTTCCTATCAATCTATTAGCATATTGTCTCTTCTATCAGCTTCCTATATATTTCACCATCAGGCTTTAGTTTCTTTACAACCCAGAAAATAATATGAAGATGTTACAATGGTAAGTATTTGTCAAGTGGTTTCTATTCTACTCACAGCCACTCAACTGTCAGTGTGACAAGGATAAACTTTTCATATGGAGGGTTCCATTTTTCTTATAGTCCACACTGTTACTTACAATGGAAGATCTGCACCTGATATCTCAGCCCATAGCTCTGCCTGTCTCTTGAGAGGCCTGTTACCATCCAGGACAACCAGTCCCAGAGTATTCATACTCCAAGGGCTAAGAGCCCAGCCAACACTAGAGACAACCAGGTGGCTATAGGTAAGCACAAGAACACAATCAACAAAACCCAGTGCAATATGGTGCCATCAGAACCAGTTCTTGTAATACAGCAAGCTCTTGGTATTCTAACACATCTGAAGAGCAAGACTGTGACCTTAATCTCATCTTACAAAGAGATTAGAGGCCTTTAAAAAATATAAATAAATCCCTTAAAGAAATACAAGAAAACACAAACAGATAGAAGCCTTTAAAGAGGAAACAAATTAATCCTTTAAAGAAATACAGAAAAATAGACTCAAACAGGTGAAGGAAAGTATTAAAATTCTCCAAGACCGGAAAATGGAAATAGAAGCAATAAAGAAGACACAAATGAAGATAACACTGGAAGTTGAAAAACCTAGGAAAAAGAACAGGAACTGTATATGAAAGCATCACCAACAAAATACAAAAGACATGGAAGAGAGGCTCTCAGGCATAGAAGGTACAATAGAAGAAACTGATACATCCACCAAAGAAAATGTCAAATGTGAAAAGTTTCTAGCTCAAAACATCCAGGAAATTTGGTATGCCATGAAAAGGACAAACTGAAGAATAATAGGAATAGAAGAAGGAGAAGATTCACAGTTCAAATGGCCAAAAACATCTTCAACAAAATCATAAAAGAAAGCTTCCCTAACCTAAAGAAAGAGATAGCCATAAACATACAAGAAGCTTACAGAACACCAAATAGATTGGACCAAAGAAGCAAATCTTACTGCCACATAATAATCAAAACACTATGTATAGAGAACAAAGAGAGACTATTCAAAGCTGAAAGGGAAAAAGGCCAGGTAACATGTAAAGGCAGGATTATCAGAATTATACCTGATTTCAAAACAAAGACCCTAAAAGCCAGGTCCTGGACAGATGTTTTTGCTAACCAGAAAAGAACATGGATATCAGCCCAGACTACTATACCTAGCAAAACTTTCAATCACCATAAAAGCAGAAACATCTTGCCTTTGGACCTTCTAGTATAGTCCGTACCTGATTGGAACTTGTTTTTAGTCTAATACCAAGACCACCCTTTTACAAAACACATGATCACTGATACTTATTCACTCAATAACTGCAGAACAATTTCCACAAAGCATAATGTGCATGAGATTACAGGACAGATAGAAAAATATCAGTAAATTAAAATATTTTAGTTAAAATATAATTATGTAGTTTCTCCTCTTTCCTCTCCTCTTCCAAATCCTTCCATGTGCCTTCTCCTTTGCTTGTTCCCAAATTCAAGCCTGCTTTTCTTTAATTACTACTGTCATAGGATATTTTATTATATATTCATAATTTAAATTAAACAAAAGCAAGAAAATGTCATTAAGAACATAGAGAATACAGATAATGTGGTCAGCAAGAAAAAGCCTAATGTTGACTTTTGCACTACAGTAGATACTGTAGCTTCTTTTCAAGTGTACTATGAGGATTGTTTAAAATATGTGTATTTCGTTCCCCACATAACCTCAATACACAAATCCAAATGGATCAAAGACCTCAACACCTCGAACAAGTCTATACAGGAGACAACTTCCAGAACAGAACACCAATGGCTCAGGCACTAAGATCAACAACTAATAAATGGTACCTCATGAAACTGAAAAGCTTCTGTAAGGGAAAGGACACCATCAATAGGATAAAATGACAGCCTACAAATTGGGAAAAGATCTTAATCAACCCTATATCTGACAGAAGAAGAGGGCTAATATCCAAAATATACAAAGAACTCAAGTTAGACACCAACATACCAAATAATCCAATTAAAAATGGGGTATAGAGCTAAACAGGAATTCTTGTCAGAGGTATCTCAAATGGCTGAGAAGCACCTAAAGAAATGCTCAAAGTCCTAAGTCATCAGGGATATGCAAATAAAAACAACTCTGAAATTCTGCCTTACATGCATCAAAATAAAAAACTCAAGGGACAGCACATGCTGGTGAGGATGTGGAGCAAAGGAAACACTCTTCTATTTCTGGTGGGAGGGAAAACACTCTGGAAATCAATTTGGCATTTTCTCAGAAAATTGGGATGACCCACTTTACCACAAGGACTATGTTCATAGCAGCATTGTTCGTAATAGCCAGAAGCTGGAAAAAAACGTAGATGTCCCTCAGTAGAAGAGTAAAGAAAGTGTGGTTCATTTACACAATGGAATACTACTGTTAAAAACAAGGACATCATGAATTGTGCAGGCAAATGGATGGAACCAGAAAATATCCTGAGTGAGATAACTCAGACCCAAAAGGATGAGCATATGTACTCAGTTATAAGTGGAAATTAGCCATAAAGCATAGGATAATCACATTATAATCCACAAAATCAAAGAAGCCAAATAACAAGGATGGCCTAAGGGAGAATGGTTGAATCTTTCTCAGAAGTGGAATTAAAATATATATCATAGGTAGGTGGAGGGAAGGATCTGGGTGGGAGATGGGATGAGGAGGGAACTAGGGTGGGGTGTCAGTTGTAGGGAAAGAAGGGGAAAGAGAATGGAAGTCAGTTGTGTGCAGTGAAGAATGATCTCTAGGACTTTGGTCTTGCCAGAGCCCTGGGATGGGAGAAGTCCTAGGATTCTATGAGGGCAACTCTAGCTAAGACTCCTAGCAGTGGGGCATGTGGATTTTAAATTGGCCACTTCCTAGTCAGGCAGGACTCCCAGTGGAGGCAAAAGGACAGCAACTCACCCACAAAACCTTCTATCCAAAATGTGTTGTGTCTACAAGATGTCCAGGGACAAAGATAAAACAGAGACAGAGGGAATGGCCAACCAATGACTGCCCGAAATTGAGACCCACTCCATGGGCAAGAATGGATTCCTGACACTAATAATGATACTCTGTTATGTTTGCAGACTGAAGCCTAGTATAACTGTCCTCTGAGAGGCTCCACCCAGCAGTCAATAAACAGAGATGCAGGGACCTACAGCCAAACATTAGATGGAGCTTGGAGGAGTCTTATGGAAGTGTTGAGAAAGGGCTGAGGGGCCCTAAGAGGGTAGGGACTCCACAGGAAGACCAACAGAGTCAACTAACCTGGGCATATGGGGGTGACCAGAGATTGAACCACCAACCAAAAAGCAAGCACTGTCTGGACCTAGATCCCCTGCACATAGGTAGCAGATGAACAGCTTTGTCTTCATGAGGGTCCCCCAGTAACATGAGTGGGAGCTATCCCTGGATCTGTTGCCTGTCTGCCTCCCTGCTTGTAGACCTTAACCTCCCCTAACTGGACAGCCTTGTCTGTGGGAGAGGATGTACCTAGTCCTGTAGTGGCTTGATGTGCAGGTATGGGAGGGGGAGGTAGTATGGGCAGGTGATACCTAGAGAGGGGCTCCCCATTCACAGAGGAGAAGGGGAGAGAGGAATGGGGGGAAGATCTGGTAAGAGTAGGGGGGTTGATATTGGGATGCAAATTGAATAAATAAATAATTTTAGTAAGGTTTTTAAAAGAAATAAATGTAGACTTTGTTAGAAAAAAGTAATAAGGCAATGTAATGAGCCAAAATATACTGTTTGGATAATGATAAAATTCAACAGAGAAGATACCAGTGTTAAATGGCTATGGCAAGTACATGGCCTATTCAACATGGCTGATCACACCTGGATGTCTTACATGGCCAATAATTTGTATTGCTTGTTCCTCAATGTCCAGCTGGAAGAGTAGACTTCTCCATTTCTTCTTGCATACCTATATTTTAACATCATCCCAAGGCTGCATTTTAAGAGTGTTTATATTTAGAATACCATAGTTTCCTGGAGAAAGAACCCCTTTGCATTTAAGTTACAGGTCCTCTTTATCCTAAGTCTCCTACTTTGAAATACACTTCATCTGAAATTATTATAACTGCTCCTATTATCTCAGTTCTTATGCTCTCACACACCACTTAAACTGTCCATCATTTTTAGAAAATCACTTTTATCATTCCTTTAACTTACATGAAATTTGCTCGCACATATTCCAGATAATCTGCAAAATGATTCCTGTTTCTTTCTGCTGGTAATTATCACTCTCTGTATTCCACATAAGTGCTTCCTCTGCCAGCCCAGCTTTTATTCTCTACTGAACATAATTCAATTTGTTATATTTGGTTCTGCAGAAGTTTTATTTTGGAAAGGGGAAAATGCTTAGCTTGACAATCACTGACATAAAATCAGAAGCCCTGCAAATTGTTTTAATTTCTAAACTTAGCAACAGTAGGTATTTAATTTGTGGTCTAAGAATATAAATTAGGTAAGGACTAATACTATGAAATATCATTTAACACATTAAATAACATTTAACATATGCTAAATGTGGAAACATCTTGCCTTGGGGCTTTCTAGTACAGTGCCTACCTGATAGGAATGTGTTAGCACTAATTGGCCATTCATGACCTGGGTGGTATATCATTTACAAGAAGGGGGCTCTTGGCTTTACACTATTCTTATTCTTATCACCAGCAGACTCAGTTTGGGAAGACTTTTGCTTCTACTCACAGATTGCCGTATACAGGTTGTAAGAATAAAACCTGTAAGAAATCTCAGAGGTTATAGCATCCAACTCTCCATTTGGATGGGAAAGAGAGGCCAAGAAAACCTAGACGATTAAGTTTACAAGAGTTTTTAAGTTATCAATGATGCAGCTGCCTTACAGAGTGTAGATAATCAGATGGCAGACAGCCCTCAAAATGGTGTATCAGTTGTATCTCAAAGCACATGCTCAGTGAATTCGCATGACCAGGGATTAGAGGATTGTGGCATAAGCTATCTGAAGACCAAGTCTAGCTGATGTCCCCATAGTTAGAGTGTTACCAAAACTTATCTGTGAGTTTATAAATCCTATTCTATTTTAGCATAACTTTCTTCCATTCTAAAAGTAAGTCCTTAGAGTCAAGTTTATTTTCTGGTCACAGATGTAGATATTTTAAGAAAACACCCTAGTCTGTTGCATATAATTTTTGCAGAGCACAATATGTTATGACATCAATACCTCATAGCTTTAGAATCTTAAAACACTCCAATTTGAATATTTCAATATGGTTTAAAGGTGGTTACAATCACGACTTCATAAGTTAGTGATCATTCTAGCAATTCTCTGATTTTTCCTGGCCTCTGCATACATCTTTATTTCCCCCCTCAATATATTTTTCTCCTGAGATTTTTATATATTTTTAATTCAATTTCCAGAACAAAATAGTTGAAAATGGTCCAGCCCCCTCATGTTCCACTTGCATCTTTGGTTATACCAACACACATTGCTTGTGAAAAAATGATTATTTATATGAACTTTGTACCAACATACATAGCTTATGAAAAGTTATCCTAGCACGTATGGCTAAAGAAGAATGTCATTACCCCAAAACATGAGACAAGTAAACAGTGATTATTAGCACTAAAATAAAGAAAACAAAGTCACTATAAATGATCATTTTTCCGATACTTTCATCATTTTACTGTGAATGCTTACTTTGTTTGCTTTGCTTACTTTCTGGACTTCACACCTTTGTTCCTGGACACTACCATGCTAGTCAGGAGACACACTAGGCAGTAGGTGATGAGGCTCTCAGGGGTTTGGTGTGGGGTTCTGTTGTGGTGGTACAGTTCAATGACAGACCCCAGATTTTTCGGCATTCACTTGGTGCCTCTCTTTTCTGTGAGGCACCAGCCACATTCTTGTTTAAATGTTACAAGATGTGAGTAAACTTGATGATTTGAGAGTGCAAGCCGTAAAATGGAAGGTTTTCATTTGTATGGACCCCATTTTAAGAGAATTCTTCCATGAAGGATTTCAGTATTTAGTTCTGGGGGCCTGGGTAAAATTTTGAGGGTAAATTATGCAAAAGTCTTTAAATAAATCTTACAAAATTCAGTCATCTGGTTTTTTAACACAGTGTTGACAGTTTAGATCTTTTGAAACTTCTGGCTGGTAAAGTATTGCTTTTGCATCCAAATGTTTGAACTTGTAGGAATTCAAATTTGATCAGCTTTGTCTTTATATTAAATATAGTCAATACAAGGGATGTGATTTATACTGAGCATTATAGATAACTATTATGTTTTCTAAAAATCAAAGCTGTTTAGCTTTAACAAGTAATGAGTAACATGGGCACCACTGCTCATTTTCACTGACTCCCAGATATTTATATGAATAAATAGAGTTACTATTTCCTTCTCACTGACTCACTGACTTCATATCAGATTTATTCATCCATCCTCATTCACCTATCCAGCAACTTTTCAGTATTTGGATTGAATTTCTGGTCTCATACTTTCTAGGCAAGCCCTCTACCACTAGACTATACTCCGGTCCTAGATTTCTTTTTTTGATACAGAGGAAATAAAAGGGCATTGAATGGTCATAACCCTTTATATTATTCATGTAAATGCAATGCATCACAATAAAAATGCAGTCTGTGTTGTGCCCCCCTTTTTGTCAGTGTTTTTGATCATTGCAAACTGATTTATCATGAATGAGGAGGTGGGATGGATATCCAGTAGTCATATAATGAGCCCTCTGATTTCCCATATCTGTCTGGGTATGTTAAATAATTGAAACAGGAAGAGCTGAGAGTAGAAAGGCATGCTCAGCTGCATAGTCTGACTTTCAAGAAGCACTGTGCAAACACCCAAGTTCCAACGTATTCCAAATTACCAAGGAGAAGTGATCATCTCTGGAGGGAATCTGTAGGCATTCCTGAATCTCCTTCACTTCCTGAATGGTGTGCGTGTTCTAACAGGAAAGTCAACAGGACTTCCAATGACCCAGACTGCCTGCAAAACTACATAAAGTATGTGGCAGGTCTGAGAGGAACTAAAGGGAAACTGAGTCAGTAGAGGGCATATGGCCTGTCATTCATAAGCAAGGGGCATCAGCACTAACTGCTACAGATTCTGGAAGAAGATGGAAGGAGTACCCATTCCCTACTGTCAAGAGCAATCATTCATGCTCAGTTGCACAGTCTGGCAGTTTCCAGTGAATCCTAGGCAGCACACACCGAGGCATAGTTCAAATCCTACACTAATACAGCACTTACATTGCAATTCTTTGCTCACTTTTACTTAGGCAAGGAGATAGACTATTGTAGTAAAACATTATGTGACTGCTGTTGCACCAGAGATGAGTTTTAAATGGACAACATGACATATTTTCCTCTACATGGCTGAATGATAGTGAACACAGAAGTACATACATATATGCAAACCAAGCATATATATACATACATATATGCATAAATACAAACAATACAACTATTGTGAATTTTTGAGTAAAATAGGACAATTGTTAGACTTCATATAATAGTCCAGTTAACAAATACAAACAAAATTTCTAAAATCAGTGTGAATATTAATACCATAGTAAAACAAACTCTTTGTGCCATGGGATTTCACTGATAAAAAATTGTAAATAATAATAACAACAACAACAATAATAATAATAATAATAATAATAATAGAAGAAAGTAATTTTGTAATACTAGTCAAGTAGTCAAATGACTAATAAAGCTGGTTTTATATCATGACTTAATAGTTAAAATATGCTTCTCATGGACAAAATGTATCCTGAAGTGTTTTTGTTTGTGGTTGGAAGTTAATGGACTAAAATTATTGGAGAATGATGCACATGACTGATATTTTGCTTCTTTGGAAATATAATATTTAATGTTTCTCAGTAGATAAAATGCTTTCCTGAAAGAATGGCTCCAGGGAAGCACATCAGCTGCATTCCTGAACTTGGAATGTTTGTTAGAAAGTTTAGAGAAATGGTGATTATAGTCACTTGGCTCAACCCTTTCTGATGCATAAGTTTAGAAGCTAAGAACAACAATTTTTGTACTAAATTGCACCTTGTATCATCTCCTGAAAGAGTTTTATATTTCTCATCGTTTTGAGTTTTTTCTGAGTCTTCTAGAATAAGAATCTATGGCCTCCAAGGATCTGCATTTATGGATATTTATCAAAGCATTTATTTTAGAACCAAAAAAAACCATAAAGAACCTGCTCCATCAGCAATATAAGAAAGAGTAATAAGTTGTCATGTTTATTCAGTAAATATGAACTTAGATCCCATCTAAAAATAAAGGAAAAGGCTGGCTCTGGAGACAGCTTAGTTGGTGAAGTGCTTGCAGCACAAGCCTGAGGTCTATCA